>PDGT01000034.1:2086085-2178783 GCA_003671415.1 Megathymus violae
GGAGGGTAGCCCACTACCATCTCTGGGCGCAAAAAAAAAAAAAAAAACAGGACTCAGACTCAACCTTCAGACCTCGAACAATACACATTCCTGGTACATAGCTCCTATTCCAGTTCATTATTAATATAAGCCAGATTGGCACAGTAGAATAAAAGTTTTACTTCTATTATCTACAATTAGGCGTTTGATTTCGACACTCCAGCCCAAGGCACGTAACACCAATTATTGTTGTTCAAAATTAATAGACTAACTTCGTCTTATATAAACGCAAAATCATGTCACCTATAATATATATTGAAATAAGATACACACAACATAATATCTTGGAAAGTGTTACAGTTATAATCGAGATCCTCTATTTGTCAAAGACCTTATTTATAACTTTCAAAGGACGAGAATAATCTCAAATTTATAACAGTATATCCAAATCTTGCAAGTAGTGTACATCTGACATTGATTTTAAAATTAACCGCATTCATAACAAATAAGGGAATTGAAATTAAAAAGAAATATCTATGTATTTGTGTAATGTACATCATCAGCCTACATGCTTAACCATCACGCCTCTGACTTTTCAAGGTTAATTGTATATCGAAAATTAATTGTTACTCGCTTCGGGGAAATAAAACACCACAGTATCTTGTTTTTCAGAGATTTTCCATAGGGTACCTACTCGTAAATAATTGTGAAGTTTGTATACCTTCACTTGACCATCGTAGTGACCTTTGCTCTCACTCCAAGATGAAACTTAATCCTAATAGTGAGACTGCTATGAGTTTCGATAGTGATAATGATTATACCTGCGATATGACTGTGGAGCGACTGGCCAGCTGCGACGGGAGCGCAGCACGAGGGCAATGCGCGGCATGGACCCCTGAGTGTTGCCCATCTGCGGCGCCGATGTACGCTTGCGGCTCCAACCACGCCGCCCGCTGTTTCCGCCCCACAAGTGGGCTGTGCCGTGATCTGTACACATCATGTGTAGTATTATAAAACTATAAGAAACTGAATGTACATTGAAGGTATTAAAATTATAGTTTAAATAATAAATGCAGATTGAATAAAATGTTAGTTAAAGTACCAATACTAAATTTAAAGACGTAAGAACGTTAAAAACATGAAACAGGTCAATAAAAACTTTATTTTGATTTTTCGAACCTTTACGTGCTACTCTTAGAAGTTAAGTTTTTACTTTACAATGCATACAACATAAATCAATATATACGACTGCGTTCGCATTACTTAGTGACGTCCCACTTAACAATTCATTGAGTTAAATTATTTTTGTCGATACAGTATAGCGATTAATTGTCACCATATCGACATGCGATAGTATAGAATAGTGACAATTAGAAAACTAACATCAATCGTTTGACGCTAAATACACGAAAATTGGACCAAGCGTTTTTCCACAAAAAGCCTCAAGTTTTGCCACAAAAGAGCAAATAAATCTCTTTCATCTCGCCGTCGGTTGAAGATGCATTACTTAAAAAACATCAATTTTAACAAAGTATGAAAATGTATACGGTAGGTGGGAAATGTGATCACTACTACAAAGTAGAATAAGACCTGGATAAAAGACCCGAGAAAAAACTACTAACATGTTAAATAATACAGGTAATATACATAATATCATTACGTAATCGTAATGAATAATTCTGACTGAATTAACCAATTGCGGGAGCATTTGGAAGTTGGTATATCCAACTATTTGATATGCCTTGGCAAAAACTATTTCAAAGTATTCGTGTTTTGGAGGGCACCTAAAACCGTCTATTCCAGTTAATATCGTTAGATAACGCGAGGATTACACTACAGTAAAATCTCTTAATAACAGGTAAGAGCCGCGACCTGTACGGGGTCCATATATGTCGACAGCAAATGTACGTGCAAAAAATATACAAAACTAACTAACGGTACGAGAAACATTGAAGAAATTGTTGAAATTGAAATTGTAAAATTAAAATTAAATTAAAATTTATTAAAAATTCTACATAAACCAATTTACTTCAGTAGTACGGGTCAACTGTTTGTGTGTATGAGGTACTACTTATAGCGAGGAATAATATTCTCCAATTACATAGAAGGGATATAAAAGAAATTTGTTGGTAAACAGCTAAAAGCCTAATCGAGTTTTTGCAGAATAATAAGATACAGTAATAACAAATTTTTGTTTAGAGTTTAGATAAAACACATGGAATATGTGCAGATATTTAAGTAAATCTATGTAGCTACCAGAAAACTGAATATTCTCTACTATGTAGGGTCAAAGTAAAATCCTGAGTATACATGTGAATTATTGATTAACAATTATAATTAGAAATCAAATTTCATGTCTATTTGAGTTAGGGTTTGAAAAAATCGTAACAACTTATCTTTTAAAAATCCTGCAATATGCTGTTCCAATTTGGTTATGTTTATAGTATTTATTTATAAGACCTAGGATTGAACGCTTTATAAGCCTTTGTCCTCAGTGTATTAAATTAACCTCGAAAGATAAAATCTTCTTGAAAAGATATATTACGCGTAGGTTTTATCAAAATGACATATATGTAATTATTAGTGTTATTTTTGGCAATTCTGAAAGACTTTAAGCCATTTTTGATAGGATTTATTGATACGTTCAAGTTATCAGATTTGTTGGTCAATGAAAGATGGTTTTTACCAATAAATCTCAGAATGATTTTTGAATTGAATATTCATTGCCAACTGAGATCAAAGTTGGTTTATAGCAGTCTTATCACATATTTTAATCTGCCTACGCACAAAATATGTATGTAATATGTATGATATATTTCACACACGAAAACACATATTTATTATGTTACGTAGATATATGCTAACATATTACATATTCGTAGCACAAATACACACATAGCGACACCAAACCGGCGCTTTGGAATCCGGCCGCCGCCACTTCTGACCTGAGTCTTTCATCTATCTGATTCCTGTTTAACGTTTTTTACTAGATTACTTTGTTTTTATTGAATTGATTGAATAAAACCTTACTGAATATAGGTAATATTGTAAACTGCTATTTAATTATAGAGTTCTCCCTTATCGCCAGACTTAAAAGTATTACGTATGGTTTCAATGTATTTCATAATATCTGACAATGCACCCAAATCTACATAATTATCTTTGATCATAAAATATATAGCCAAATAGGAGCCATAACATCAACTTTTTATTCATTATTATTCATTTCCTCGTGTTTTTTAACGTCTTTAAAGTTTTGATTATTTCTAACTTATTAATGTATCTAAATTCACATTAAATATTACATTTACTAAGGACTACTCCTATCTCCTCAAATCTCGTCTTTCATCTCATCCTCTCCAAATGTATGTTCTCCTGTCGACGATGAATTAATTAAACAACGAAACAGGTATATTTTCTTTATCAAAAATTATTATATTGTCATGAATTATTATTTCATTGTTAAAGCTTTATTTTTTTTGTAGGACATCTTTTTTTAAGGTTACCTTGACTTTTCTTAATAAACCTTGATTTGACCTGAACGTAAATTATATTTTAATTTAATGGTAGCAAATCGCCATAGCTTTGCTTCCGAAAAACTACCTTAGGCTTAGAAAAAGCACCTGCATTGTTTTATGACTGGGTTTTTCTCGTTCTGTTATTTAGAAATACATGTGTTAATTTGTATTTTTTTTTATCTATGAACGTTTTGCAATGAAATTAATGAATAATTATTATGGTTACTTCTTACATATTTTTATATGTCATATATTTATGGTTGATCCACTAATTTGTACTATACATACATTTTTTATAACATAATTACCAATTATAAAAATTGCTAGTACGGGACAGTCATTGTATGCATATCATATTATATTTCGAAATAAGAAATCTCTTTTATTCTCACATAGAAAACTGCTGATAATTACGATTTTATCGTCATATAAATAAAAATATGTTTGGAATACTTAGTTGATCTGTAGTACGTTTACCGTACACATAATACATTATTGTACGTCTCGTCTCAGGAAATAAGGACCAAAGTTGGCTTAGACGAATTACGTTTTATCCCACAATTCGATCACACAACATAATCCAAATGCCCGTAGCACAATACATTATTACGAGTATACCCGTAATATAGAGAAACAGATTTGAGATATGGAAGCAGTTTGATATATAGAGATCTAGAGGTTACTCTAGGGATGCGTTTTAATCTCAACGTTTCTTCTTTTTATGTATATGTCATGTACAGTCCTTTTAGATATATGTTGATTGTCTGACCCTTCAGGCTGGGATCATTCCGGATAATTTCTGTAATTTGAAGCTTTCCAGTGAAATGATGAAAATTATAATATTCTTTGATAATTTCCATGACGAACTCTTGTCGTGTATCGTCCAGTTAGAAGTAACTTGTCAGTCGAAGGCTACAATTTCCCAGTAAGGCTATTATTTTTTCAGCAGGTAAACATTTATTGGCAATTCATGAATTTTTAATAATATATAATTTTGCTACCACCTGCAACAGTCCCACGATTAATGGCTTTTTATATCTCCGATAAAATTACTTATATATCGCCATTTTTACGAGCATATAGGAAAGAGACAAAAATAACGACGTAATATTTAAAGTCTATATAGTTAAAAAAGAAACACATATACACGTAACGAAGAGACGAAATAAAGCATCATTTACATGCCAAACGAACTTTGCTTCAACATAAACATGCAGTTGCAGTTAACCATAATATTGGATAGGATTTTAAGTGTTCTTTTATCATAATTATTAATAAATAATATGGCACGAAGTGCTTTAGGTTTTAACAGCATTCACAATAAAATTATAACAAATATAATCATTTAAAAATTTGTAAAGTAACTAGTAACCCACCCTCGCTTAGCTTCCGGAATAATAGTTCTTAAGTTTACTTATTTAGAACTACATAGCAATAAAAGAGTATCAGCTTGATATCCACAGTAAGCATGAAATACACAGTATTAATAGAATACAAACGACTCCTTACCTTAATGCTTACTGTAACTTTTTGGTCGAGGCTCTCATAAATATAATCTGACTAATTCCTTTAGGTTCGATAAAGTCCAATCGATATTGTTGGGGTAAACAAAACTTTATCCATTCTTCAGCCTAAGGTTCCCCTGTTTTTGCTGTACCCAGGTGTAAAACGAAAAATCGCTGTGACGAACGGTCCTCCTTGTTTTTTTTTTTACTCATTATCAATTGTAGTCCCTACAATCCCACCTAACAATAAGTGACGATATAGCCTACAATAGTAAAGATAATTAACTTAGTCTATTCACTCTTGAACTCTAAACTTGAAATAATCCACTTTGTAAGAGGATAGGAACACCAATAACATTTATGTATATGACCGATTAGTGACGCGATTGATTAACCGTGAAATATTTTTCGTGTTTCGGTTACACTTTCGGAGAGCCACTAATAAGCGGGGTCTCAATTTCCGTCTTAGCTGTTAGTGCGCCAGTGATGATACCTTAGGAGTTACATACGTCCATGAGCGACGGTAACTGCTTACTGTTAGATGGCTCATTTTATGAAATGAACTATTTTATGGAATTACATTTTATGAAATCGAATATTTTATGGAATTATTTATGTTTTTGAGTTATTTCACTTTGTATTTTTTGATACACTCAAGCGGCGACCGATTATTTACATAGAATGTGTTTTGTTAGAATGAGTAACTCCGGATTAATTTGCAAGTAACGCATCTTGTCGAAAGGACTATCAGTTCAGTTCGATTTTGATGAAGGTTGACGATTCACGTATTATTTAACGTTTGTGACTTGTGAATATTTAATCAAATGTATTGATTTTACCTGGTGTACTTATTTTGGAAATTCTAAAATTACGCCCGACTGATGGCATCTCTATCGCTATGGCTAAACACTGGACAACTCGTGCTACAACCGAGACTAGTTTAGGGAAACGTGCTATGTTAGGGCTCACTTGTGTATAAACCGTGATGGATAGTACCTCTCTATTAGGAACTGTTACCTGTACCATTGGTAATTATTTTGAATTCTTGTGGAAACCTTACTCTGGTTAAACTATCTGCTTAACAGATCTGGTGATATATGTATATAAAAATATATAACACGACTTTGTCTACATGAATATGTTTTTTCTCACATAATTAAACATATTTTATAACACTGACCAACATTAGGCATCTGTTTTGAATATTTCACAAAATTTTAGAAAACATAATTAATGTATATGTTATGAAAGCTATCGAAATTGCAAGATAAGTATAAATATAAATCTGAACAAACTTTCATTCCCTGTGCGGAATAAGCCCCATATATCTACAGGCATATCTGATCCCAATTAGACCTACCCTTACTTGAGATTGGATAATACGGCAATAATATATTGCAGCTTTTGTGAGAATTGGCATGCAATGGATCATTATGAACGTCGTCGATAACAACAATTCTAAAACACTAGGTTGCTTGAAGAAACTTTGTAACAAATTACCTAGTTTGATATTCCCTAGCTGGCAAATTTAAATTTCTTCTACAATTAAAAATCTATTCGGACGTCAAAATTAAAAATTAATTTGTCAACTGGGCGTCCGAACAAAAATCAATATCTGGGCTAAGGATTGGTAAGGATTAACAATTCTAAATTTTAATATCTAATTGGTCATTTAAAATTATTATGCTAATTTTTTGGGACACCAAAGTAATATTATATAATTTACTCTAATTACCGAGCTCTATTTTTAAAAGAAATAATTATCTCTGTCCAGGCTATTTATTGTACATTGAAGTTACTTATATGCTAAAAGTGGACCAGTAATTAACCAGGACCTGTGAGTGACCAGCCTTTAAAAGAAAAATAAAAACCCTACCCTGTCGAAATTCAACCTATAACTTCACGGTTGGATAGACAGGTGTCATAGAAATAACCTAATACCTATGATAACTCTAAGACCTTGTCCAGAGCACGCGTTCAACGCGCGAGGGGAGGTTCTGGCGTATCGCACGCGAATCACGCGCTAGTAACCAAAGGCACAGTTGCATTTGGGTGCAATATATGGGCTTCTGGTATCTCACACCTTTTTGAAACGGTACTAGAAGCAAAAAATGACGCGCATAAGTGTATTTACAGATTACCTAAATGATTAAATGATTTTGAATTTGATTTCACAATCGTAAAATTCGACTCCCACATCCACCTCCTCATCTCAGGCTGTCTCTAACAGAGACAGGGGTAAATTTTCAGCCGGAACAGATATTTATGTGATAGATAAACATTTTTCCCCGGGTCTTGGTAATTTCTGAGATGTTTCTTTTATGGACAGTGTATACCAGAGGTTAGTAATACAAAACATTTAGCTGCTAAACATTTAGCTTTAAATGATTCCAAACCAGTATCTTCTAGACGCATTAACATACGATAATACACTCGCATTGTTATTCATTCATGACTTATTGATGCCCGTGCTAAGCTTCAGAACTTTTTATATGCAAATTAAGTAAACTGAGTTACCGTAGTAACACCGAGTACGCACGCTACAACAAAGTTGCGCTACAATATTTCTTTCTTAACTTCATTGTACATTCATCAATATATAAAATTGAAATCTGTCTGAAAATTAATGTAAAAATATTATATACTCGTATATCTTTATATGTTAAATTATTTTGTACGTATGTCACTGAACTTTTCCTAAACAGCTGCACCGATTTTGATGGAATTTTATTGTGTGTTTAAGTTGATCCCTGAATAGTTTAGACTAATAATTGGAAGTAGGCGATGCTAGGTTTGCTTTAAGATTAAGAAGTAATGAATTTGACTATCGCTAGAAGTACCTACTGACTACCATGAGAATATACTCATTTAATTAATTTAATTTGTAATTTCAAGCTAATACTTTGTTATATTCTTCTACATTACACATGTGTTATTCGTTAATTAAACCAGTTTCATAAAAAGAAGCGAAAATGTGTAACAAGTGTATTTGTTATAAAATAATATGGTAAATGTAATTTTATAAAGATCGAGGCAAGGTTGAAGGCGTAATCAAACTGCAAATTCAAGACAAAATCAAACCGTTCAATGGTATTTCTTAAGTCTTAGAATATTGAAACGCTATTAGCCACAATAGCCATGGTAAGATTCGTTATTGGAAGATTATGAATATTATGTGCTAATAGTGACATAATACGACAGTTCAGCTGATATACGAATAAGTCCGCTGTACTTTTTGTACCTGTATCTGTTTCTCGATAGCGTCCTCGTAACTTTAGAAGAGCTTTGCAAACGACGATATCCAGAGAATAATTTTTACACTAAAATATAAATAAAATATTTTGATTTACAGGCTGAAATAATGTCTAAAACTATTAATGGATAAATTAAGTTACTCTTATGGACTCATAAAGTGACATTTGCTATAATCGACATCAAAATTATCTCATTTAAAATACTCTGGTTGCTATAGAGGAAATCAAAATATTCAAACTTTATTAGTACAAAAAGCGCATACAATCATAATATCTGCTTACAAAATAGGAAAAAAAATTTGTGGACTTTTAACACAAATTACATTACACATAACCCGTTAATAGTTGTATTATCTCAAGGCAAGAATATATATAGTAAGTTCTTAATGTTTTATTCTAAGTATTAAAATTTTAAATGGAATACTATAGAATGTACAAAATTTAAAAAGTAATATTTTGGTCTGAGACACTTATAATCCAACGCATGATTTGTGTCAATGTTACGCGTCAACCAAGTAGTCAATTATGTCAATTTTGACCGCGATAGGTGGTTGGGTAAACGCAAAGGAAAATGGTTTCAATAGATTAATGCTTTGAAATGAATGTTAAGCCGCCGGTTCAGTTCTTAGATAGTCATTTAGTACTATCGGACTATTTTAGGTGCAAAAACACCTACGACACTCATGTTTGCCAGCAATAATTTCCCTGATCTGCACTGGAGCGGCGTCATAGTACGCTCCAAAACTCAGTTACTAAAATAGACCCATGTCCTACATAATGATATTAATGGATCAAATCCACAATTTCTGCTTCATCTAAACACTCCGCCTTCGTCTTTATGCTGATGCGTGCAATCAATTCGGTATATATTCATCTTGAGTCGGGTGATTCATTATTTTTCATTTCACTTCAATGAAAGAAAAAGATAAGACATACATATAACTTAATAAAAAACTGAATGAACTAAGCAAAGTAAAATTATGCTTCTGTGTACGAAAATACGAGCGTTGGGGCTCACAAAATTGTGAATAATTATTACAGAAAAATAACAAACTTGCTTTATTTGTTAAAGAAATGAGGAAAGTTACATAAACAATCCTTGCTTTACCTTATACATCTTATCATATGCTTTGAAATATAGAATACTTATAACATAAAGCTAACAACTCAGGTGCTATTTGGGAATTTTGGATATTTGATTCACGTCAATTAAATGACTGAACAGTTTCGCATTAATTGTAATGACTCATCAGATTTCGATCCCGATACTACAGCATACACAATTAATATTTTGTGTTTAAGTTAGGGACATGTTGTCCCTCCCGGGTAGAGCCCGACAGGGGTACCGCGCTCAGAGGACTCCGGTTGCGTTCCTATGGAGATCCCGGAGTCCCCTACATAGCGCTGAAGAAGGTCACCGGGGTGGTTTTAGTGCGGTAAAAATCCCACATAACCCGGCGTCGCTCCCACGACACCGGGTACCTTTTGAAGGTTTCCCCCTCGAAACCAATAACAAAACGTACAGAAGACTCACTTATCGACTCTATGAAGAATTCGACAGACCAATTGAATTTATTTAAATCCGTAGAAAAGCACGTGATCACCGCTCGAGATTCATGAATTGAAAAATAACATTAGTCCGCATCAACTCAACCAGGGTCATTTACAGAAGATCGATATTTAACATCATAAACAAGCATGGTAACAGATGTACTTATAACCTAGCTGAATTTAAATCGTAATGCAAAACCAAAAACTGAAAAATGGCTAAACAACCTGCACATTGTATCACTACATTCGTTCTGGGATGAATAACGAGAAACTAGCGGTTTAAGCTTTGTTGGACTTCAGCATTGCTTATCCATCTAATGATTACGATATCCTGGGCAAATTGCGTTATCTCAACCGCAATTGACTGGTTTCACATTAATTATAGGAATGATGCCAGCGGCATCGTATTCTCGTCAATGGAACTTATTCTAACAAATCAGAAATATGTGCTAGTAGACAGTAGCATGTTGTCTCCTCTTCCGTTAATTCCATTAATTTTAGTCTTACTTCTCTCTACAATCTATTTACTTACTACTTACAGATTTAACAACAGGTTATAAGTTGTGGATATTATTAATCATGTAGTTGTATTTTGAGACCCGAGCGTTTCGCATGGCCTTATCGTTAATCCGGCTAATACACATTTAATTATATTAGTTAGCTCAAGACGATATATGCTATCTAGATATAACTGATGAGCAACTAAATAAACTTGAGCGTCTTCAAAATATGCGCATTAGATTTATATTTGACCTCCATAAATATGATCTTATTTCTGAATATTGCAACAAACTGAAACGGTCCTCAATTCGTCTTCGCCGAAATGTACATATTTATATTAGCTTTAAAAACATCTTATAGCATTCTATTTTGATATGCGGAACTTTTCCTCTTTATTCTCTACTGCTCTTGTTATCATAGGTATAATTATTTCAACCTCGTAGTCATCCTTACAATATTTTTGTACACGGCTAACCCAGAGAATGAGTTCTATTATATTTTATACAGAAAGATTGCCTAGTAGAGATCGCTCCCATAGCGATAAGGTGGCCTTTTGGATACCGTATTTTGTCTTTTTTATTTTATAACTTTGTATGATTATATTTGGAGTATAGATAAAGATTATTTTAAAAATGTTGCTCTTCTGTGTACAGGCTTTCCATAAGCAATTAGTATTCTTAAAGGAAATTACTTGGAATTTGCATACTCCTACTCTGCGTAACCGTGACCACTTTGATCAATGAATGCCGATTACAGATTGCCTTAGCGCTGAAAATAGTTTGGAAATCTACAGTGAACTTATTGGAGATGATCAAATTTATATAGCACGATACTTTATCATATATTTGGCACGTTAACAAGAGTTAGCAATAACACCACCGTTTGTGTATTTTATGTTTATTATTGTCAAAAACCTTAACTCTCGTATTGTTGTACAACAAAGAATAACTTAGTAAGATTCCTTAAGGCAAAACTTAAGGATTAGATATTGAAGCCAAAACCATTCATAATAACCTAAGCAATACGTTAAATACGTTATCGATACATTGCAGCTATTAAACATTACTAAAGTTAAATTCAACTGATAAAAGTTGCTTGGAGTTATTTCGCTTAGTATAAATAATTAATAGATTTTAGACCCTTTTTAGTACTGGAAGAAATTGCCAGCGAGAGAAACACATTGAATTAAACGTCATCAAACAGAAGTGCCTACCGCCTTTCACGCACGTGATTAATTTGAAATATGAATTGGAAGATTATTAGTAAATTTAACATCTGTCCGTAGATATGTTCAAGCGAACGTATTTAAGACAAGTTGTTAATAAGGAAAGTATAATTTAAATATTTTCAAAGCGATAGGGAGGAAAAATACGAAAAGCCTAATATCTGTCGCAGTGGATACCTTTTATTGAAAAGAAATTGCTAAACTATTCTAAATCTATATGGAATAACTTGCCCGCGTCGGTGTTCCCGCCGGCTTACGATGTGGGAGTCTTCAAGAGGAGAGTGAATAGGCTATTATAAGTTGGTGCGTTCATCATCTTAGACTTCATCACCACTTACCATCAGGTGGGATTGTTGTCAAGCATAAACTTATTTTATGTAAAAAAAAAACGATACAGCCCGTAATGAGTAAGATTTGTAAAAAGTATGCTTTGTTCGACATGAACGGCACTTTACGACAGGAATCACCAGAGTACTAGAACTCAATGTGGGTTAAAGCAAAATATAAACGCTAAAAACAATTGACTGGTGATTTTTTGATGTCCTTAGCCGGAAAACAAACTGGCCTAATGATTGTAAATGCTTACCATTTCCCATGGACGTCCAAAACACCTCCATGAAGTCACCACTGACCAAGCTAATCTTTCGCCATTAGCTCGGGCTCAAAAATCAATGCAATTCACACAAAAGAAATCATAGGCGAAAAGACTTACTGACTTGCACACAATTGTAGACTAAACAGCTTTTTTGTTATTCTATGAAATACATATACATACATGTGATACATTATGAAAAATGTACGAAGGAATCGCTTGACCTAATTCCACCATCCTCTTTCCACCGTCGAACGAACCGATGACGTACGGCAAGTAGTTATCCATCTTTTTGCCGTGAACATCCCTCCGGTAGGGACGACGCGCTGTGCTTCGTCATGCTCGTGTTGCTGTTCCCAAACGCATATAATATAGGTTGCATGAAATCGGTTTTTACAGTCGAGGACTTCATCACCACTTGAATTGTAGCAACTGACTGATACAAACGAACATAGAAAATGAATTACATACAAGTATATTGAAGAGATTGAAACAACGAAAAAGTAAATACACTTTTGATAAGAAGGTACACCAATGCGATATGTTAAATTTCTTCACTTGTTCCTTGCAGTAATCTAGTCACCGAGCTAACCGAATTGAAAAGCATAAAGAATTCTAGAGGCAACACACTCAGGCTTGACAGCCACAGCAGTGAAAGATTTGCTACAGAAAGAAATAGAGTAACTAGGGGCAGAAAGAGCAAAGTTTATATTAGAACGTAGTGAGAGTTTTATTAGAAAATAGATAGTGAGAGCCATATGAGAGATGCATATATTGAAATCTATCGTTTAAACAATTGGGTGTTTTTGGGTTGAATAGAACGCAATATTAAGCTGAGAGTATTATGTGTATTCCGCCGAAGACGAATTGGGACCTACTTGAACTTTGCGAGGTACTCGGAAATATGATCTTACTACATCCAAACTCGGGGCACAAAGAATTATTTGTCACATAAATAGGTGCCCCGATTACAAATACATCAATCAAAAAATTCATTTATTTTTCATGAAGCTGTAAAAGCTAAAAAAAAATAGTAAAAATCTCCATCAAACAACAAACATTACATTGGCAACTTTTTTTGCATAAGCGATGATGAGAAGGTGACTCATCTTGTTTTTGGTTGTCCTTCTATAAAAATGACGGATTTTGGTAGAAAAAAAAAAAAATACTTACGTAGGTGTGCCGGATGTGGCCCCTGTTCGGAGCAGGCGCGCCGACCCCGCGCACTCAACAGCATGTCGCGTCGCGTGCGCTCAGGGGTCTCGCCGCTGCTACTCTCGCTCATGCTGCCACTCGCTTCATCCTGACCTTCCTCCATAACACAAGTCGACATCACTTTGCTTTTTGTTAACACACTTTTTATTGATTACTGTAATGGTCACACACTGTTTATGTCATGACACAAACGCGCACGCACACAAGCTAAAAATTTGGGTACAATGTTACCTTAAATCGCAAATTAGTTTGAATTACTGGAGCGAAGACAGTGTATTCACTTGGTGTATTGGATAACTTTCCCAAGACAGGATAAACTCTACGAATGTCTAAAGTTACCTGTAACAAAAGGAATTTTTTTACAAAAACATCTATCATTAACTTTTACTAAATTGTATAAGTTTATTTTACAAAAATAAAACGAAGAAAATATTTTGTACATGCTTAACAAAATATATAATATTTAATTGGCTGTACAGTCAAGAAACTTTTAGTCATAGACCCTCTGTATACCAATTCTTCGTAAGAGGGTAAAATCCCTTCGAAAATAAATTTTTGATATAATAAGATACCAATAATAGGTAGTTTTTTCCGTTTAAAAGTAATGAGAATTAAAAAGATATAGGTAAATGTTTATTTATTGAACGTTATTTCGAAAATATTAGCAATATCGTTGAACTCCATATTTTGTTAACTAACCCTCACTTGTATGCAATAATAGTTTCACCATCATCATCATCATCATCTCAGCCGGACAACGCCCACTGCTGGGCATAGGCCTCCCCCAGGGATGTCCACGACGATCGGTCCTGCGCTGCCCTCAGCCAATGGCTACCCTCGACCTTCATCAGATCGTCGGTCCATCTCGTTGAGGGTCTACCCGCTGAGTGTTGTCCGGTGCGTGGTCATCATTCAAGAACCTTTCCGTCCCAACGACTATCAATTCTCCTTACTATGTGTCCCGCTCACTGTCACATCAGCTGCGCAATCTTTCGAGTAATGTCGGTAACTTTAGTTCGCATAGGGATCTTATCGTTTCTGATTCGATCACGGAAGGAAATACCGAGCATTGTTCTCTCCATTGCCGCTGGGTGACATTGAGCCTTCTTATGAGATCCATAGATAGTGGCCATTTTTCTCTTCCATGTGTCATCACTGGCAATACGAGTACACACTGGTTAAAGACTCATCTTGAGACACTGTGGAAGCTTGAACGCGAAGATTTTCCGTAATTTCCCGAACGCTGCCCATCCGAGCTGGATACGGCGAGAGATCTCTTCCTCGAAGTTGGACTTACCTAACTGGTTTGTCTGTCCTAGGTAAACGTAATGGTCAACAACTTCGAGTGTAATGTTCCCAACTTTAATAGGAGTGGGTACAATATGGCCATTGACATTATTTTTGTCTTGTCTGTATTCATCTTAAGACCCACTCTTTGAGAAGCATTACTGAGATCTTCGAGCATTGTGTTCAGGCCTTCCAAGGTTTCAGCCATGAGGACTATATCATCGGCGAACCGAAAGTGGGTTAGATATTCGCCGTTTATATTGATGCCGAGTTCTCTCCAGTCCAGAAGCTTCAAAATATCCTACAACGCAGCGGTGAGCCGTTTCGGAGAAATAACATCTCCCTGTCTCACACCTCGCTGCAGTTGGATGGGATTGGAGTTCTGGTTCTGGAGTCGAACTGACATAATGGCGTTTTTATATTGGTACCTGAGCACCTCAACAATTGTTTATAAAATTTTAGTTTAAGTCTTCAAAGCTCTAAACATACGATAATTTCAAGTAAAATATTGAATGTTGTATATAAATCAGCTTTATCTTTTTTATAATACAAGCCAAAATTTAATATTGATAATTAAGTACTGCGCCCAAAGACACAATTTCATGCCGTACTTAAAAATTCAGTCACATTAAATTCCTAATAAACATCGCGTAATTTTAATAAGAAGGTAAGTACCATTTATGTTTAATATTCTTACATACTTTAACCTTTATTAGATATAGTAATACTTCAAAGAAAGCGCTATTCATCAAACTCATATTAATTTTAGTAGATTGATGGTTTAGTAACAACCTAATTAGTCATTTGAGAATAATCTATCTTTTCTAAAATATTTGCTCCAGAAGAGCTATTGTTAGGTTGAACGGAACAAGTTAAGTATTTTCCTTTTTACACTTCCTCTGTGCCGAATATCGATCCAAGCAACAACGTCGTCCTAAATTCCATTACTTTAATACAATAATCCCCAAGGACGAACACTTCCATATTAAAATTTTGATCTAAGGTATCCTGCGTACCTTTGACGTACTGTTTATTAGCACGATTTTAAGTGACATTCATTTTACGATTATCCAATGTTCCGCTACGATGTTTTTTTATTATTATAATTCCCACAATTATTTTTACGTATAAATCATACTAAAGCTTAAGTTTGAAATAGGATAGCCCGAGTAGCGAATAGAAAATAATATCAAGAAGTAAATAAAAGACTTCTTATTTGGTAAATACGGTTTTTTAGAGTTTGTGATAAAGATAACATCTGGATGATACCGAACAAAAAAATTTCGTATATTCTATGGTTGGTCAGTTTATTAGATCGTTTATCACCATAAATTTTTTAGGGTACAGTCAAATTAAATCGATAATTTTTCATGCTTACGCTTTTAATTATACTAGACTACCTAGTCGTCGCATTCACTACCTCCATTGCGAGCGACACCAACCACCAAGCCAAGCGACATTCCAACATTAGCATGAGAGGTCCTTTTCCATATAAGAGTAATAAAAAAATTACATAAATAATTAAGCAACCCTAAAGCATGTGTAGCTCGTTACCAGAAGGAAATTTAATTAAATTTATATTTTTGTTACTCACATAAATGTGCTTGGTGCTTTGGGTAATGGTACTTGTTAATGAGACCAAAAGTTGTACTAATTAATAAAGTTTGTATTACGGAACTTTTAAACCTAACTCAGGTTTTGAGTTAGAAATATACACTATATTGTGTTCGAATCATGACCGCTAAACCGTAATAGAAATTTGCGACGCATTTCTAGATGTGAATGGATATGTGTCATAATAGGATATAAATACAACAAACCCTTCTATAATTAACACAGAACTGATTCTACCTTCATGTTCCCATTAAAATGTGTAATAAATTGACCAGCCAATTAATTTACCCTGTTTAATTTACACACAACATACATAATAAAAATATTTCCATCATAGAACGTATACGACAGTAAGTGAAGAAATGCCCTTAGAACTATTTAATTACAAATTCAAGGTTCTATTTGTAATTGTAGATGAATACTATCAACATTTTATGAGTTACAATACCAAAATTTTTTAAACATAATAATTACATTGCTTTATCCTGCCGTATTTCATAACTCTTTAATGTACACTAAAACATGACTAAAGTGTGTTCAGTACGTAATAGATAGTGCAATATGCGGTCGATAGTCGAATATTTGATAGTCAATAAAAGAAGACTGATGAACGAATAGAATGAAAACGAAAATAACTAAATCTATAAAAAATTAACAATAAACAAATATTTTACCAATAATATATTTATTCGAATGTATTTGCATATACAATATCAATTGTTTTACAATCTTGGCCTTTCCTATAAATACCACCGCGGCTGGAGAATAGAAGCGGAGTAATAAATAACATGACTGTAACACATTTTTATTGCACTTATTATTCAATGTTTCATTCACATGGTACCGTTAGTTAAGTATTTATTTACATTATAATACGTTTCCGCAATAAGCCATTGCATTATTTTTTTTTGATTTATGACAAGGTACCAGGATTAGCGATTTCATCATAAAATTCTTTTCAAATATATTCGAATAAATATAATATTGGTAAAATATATTATGTATTGTTAATTTTTTATAGATTTAGTTATTTTCATTTTCATTCTATTCGTTCATTATCATGTCTCTAAAGCAATATAATAGCTTAACCCACGATTACACTTATCGAATACACTATTCATATCTGTTGAACACGTTGCCTCTATTGAAATACGGAATATAACAACATGCTTGAAAGGTTAGTAGAACCATATGATACCTCCTTTTGTTGTTAGGAAAATCGCGTTTGGATATTTCAATATTGATTTTTATATAAATAGCCGACAAACGTGAAGACCGTAACACCCAGTAGTTGGTGGTTACCGCCGTGATCGGACACCCATAGCACCAAAAGCTTCCAGCTCCCAGCAACCAAAGAGTTGCCAGCCAATAAAAAAGCAAGTAACTCACTGGCCCACTACATCTCCAACCGAAACACGTTAAACACATTTCATGGTTAATGCTAGAAAAAGGGTGGAAGCTACCTAGTGAGCTTAAAATCCCTACCGGCTTACACGAGTAGGTACTTTCGGCCAATTGATACAGCACTTAAAGATATTCGATAGGAGGAACTTCGTCAATTACTCAGCACGGTGCACCACAAATAGGAAGATTATCTTGAACTCTCGGATAGACGAAGCCTCTTACATCACCGAAGTTTCCGTTTACTTAAGCAAATTTTTGACCTAACTCTCATAACGGCAACTTATTCTGAATGTTTGATCGTGTCTACAATACCACAAATTCTCTTAAATTATTTCAAGTAAAAGTTGCCTTTTCAACTTCTGGGGAGTTATTTGAGTTGAGAACGGGTTTCGACATGGTCGCTCAACAACAACAATTATTCTAAATTATGAGCTTCTTGTCCTCGTGTTATGGAGATGACAGACAAATTAACGTTGCATATATTTTATTTCGATTTTAATAAAGAGTTATGCCGAGATTTGGATTATAAAGAACAACAAATAAATATATTAAATGGTCAACAGACTAAATTCAAGGTTTCTCTGAAGTACCTATGGCTCTCCGTACTCTTATCGTCTTACAATAGTCAACTTGAACAAGTAAGTGATCTAGGACTGTAACTTCAACACTGAAAAGGTCAAATACCGAATCGTGAATCAAGACTCACAAAGTTAGACTCTATAATGTGAACTCCTCATATCATTGTCTATGAGAGTCCTATTCTGTACAAAGTTATATACATATGTAGCAGAATAAACAAAGTTATCGGGCAGTTTATCAACAACGTGAATGTGAATTAAGAAAACCGATAATAAAGTGTGGATGGTTTCGCAGATTCGCGTAAGCGTATCGCGGCATTATCCGTCAATGTCAATTTTTAATTTACGAAATTAGAATTTGAGGTAGACTGCTAATCTATGAAACTACAACGGAAAGGTACATATTTTGAGCACTCTCTTTATGCGTGAATAAAGATCATGTATGTGCTTGCTCTGAAAGCCTACGACAAACAACAGTCGCTAATTACCTGTAACCCAACATTTATAATGCACGTGTTCTATCACCGTACCGCTTCAACAACCACAGCAGGATGCAAATTTGCGAGGATGCATAAAAAAATACTGATTACCACTCGCCATATCACACAACTACATCACCAACGTTAACATTTTTTGATGTTTTATTACAATTTTTGATGCACAAACCCCTGCTTTATTAAAAAATTGTTTCTCATAAAATGGATAAAAATAAAAAAAATAAAAATTACACTGTTTTCATCATTGTTAGTATTTATGCCAATCATATTCTCGTCGACAATATTACGTACATAAGAGTGTGTCACGCAATAAATACATCTTGTTCAATTTCATTGTCGAGGGTTGTGTCCCAATTGAATTTCGCTTACCCTCTTACACCATACCAAATATTTACCTCAAAATTCATTTTATTGGGTTAATTTCAGTGTTGAAAAGCTTTTTGCATATAAACTTTAAATCGTGAACGACATTTTAGGCCTCACACTTCTCATCATTAATTAACACTGATGCTCATTCCACCGTCAACCACAATTTTCGCCGTATCGTACCCTCCGAGGAATAGGAGCGCTGGTAAATTTTTTGCCACTTAGCACTCACTGTTGCATCCCTCGACTGGGCTTCATATAGCTCCATACAGTTGATTTCGTAACAGGCAAACATAACAGGGAAACATTTAGAAGTAACATAGTATTAGGTGTCAGAATAACACAGGTTCGAAAAACGCCAAAGTTGTTCGCTATGTTTATTGCGCAATCGAACTCGCAACGTTGATCACAGGTATGTCGCTTCATAGAGGGGACTCTTCACTCTGAAATTTGAAATCCGAATGACCTGCGGGTGGCCCTGTCCGCTATTTATATCGGTTTCCGAACCTCCCAGAACTTTATACGCCCTTCGCGTCAATACCCTCGGAACAACTTACGCAAGTAGTAAAGAAAACATGTACTCGATATTAAGGGTGAAGGCGCGTAAGATGCTCGGTTGGTCGGTTGTTCTTTTCAATACCTGGTTTTTATGGTTGCTATTGTTTTCCACCGAACCTTCATAACAATAAAAAACACGTTTACACACACACCCCCGCACTAGGATTCCCTGTGTTGCGGAAAGCATGGACATACACAAATATGACATTACCTATGACCCGAGAACAAACATTTATCTGTCCCATAAATGTCTGCCCCGGCCGGGAATCGAACCCGAGACCCCTTGCTCGGCAGGCAGAGTAGGTACCAACGGGGCTATGGAGTTGTCCAGTAATAGTATTCGTATAACGTAGTATGGGACCAACGACCCAAAATTTTACAAGGTGTACTTAAAAATATTAAATTAATCAATCAAAGTAACTATTTATTACATAAAATAACCATACTACAAACATAGAACATGGTATACGTAATGAACACTATTAAATTCTTGAGAATTATAAAAATCATCTTTAACGTATGGACGTATTCAATGACGTCTTCAGTATGTAGTGTGCTATGTATGTATAATTTTGTAGCTTTCCATGTAGGAGTGATTCATTTCGACAGGTTAGACACGTATTAAGTAATTAAAATATGAAAAATATAATTGTCTACACGGACGTCGGGAATAATTATTTTTGGCAAAAAGGAAACAAGCCGGAGATATTTGGTCTCGAGTTACCGGTTCCATATTGATCTGAGAAATGGAAAAGTTGGGGATATAATTAATTAATTACAAGTATATATGAAGTTGATTGATGTAATTGCTTGGTGATATTAAAAATAATCTTCTGCGAGCCTCCTAGCGGAAGACCCACGTCAGGATTCTCTCTGTTGCGAGTGGCATAGACATACATAAATTAGACATCAGAAACACCCACGATCCGAAAACAAACATTTATCTGTCACATAAATGCCACGTCGTTCGGCAAGCAGCGTCACTACCAAACTAGGCTACCTACGAGAGTAAGAGCAAACTAGGTGGACATATAGAAACCTTACCAATCGCTCAAGTACCGTTAGATACAGAGGTCAACGATCTTCATCAGTAGGTAGGGACCTAGAACCTTCACCTCGGCCGTTTGCTGGCAGTTGCACTACGAGCATACATTGTAAATTTCGATTCAAAGGTGGATAAATCCCCGTAAGTCCCAAAACATAATTACTTACTTAAATCTTTCGTCATATATTTTTAAAATTCTTGACTAGCTCAAAATACTTTTGGCATTAAGTCCACCTTTGTTCAAATATTTATGTGAAGTTGAAATTTTTATAAATAAATGTACGTTTCCCGCTCTCTAATTATTTATTGCAAAAATTAGTATCTATTAGTACGTGTCTATGTAATCAGATTGTTTAAAGCTTGTTTAGAATTTGCATTACCATATTACACCTACCAAAATAATGTTGCCAATTAGCCATTTAACCACAAAAAAAGAAAACTGTTGGTTTAAATCCGACTGACACAGAACATAAACACAATATATTTTTAATCGCCTACTATTAAAAATGTTAACTTTACTAGTATGTTATTAAAAACTAAGTACATCAACTTGAAATATTCATTATGTGTAGTATGAAATCGACGGCTTCTGATATTACCTGAGGGCCTGGACAAACTACGAGTCTATCTAAGGATAAGGATACCCGAGTCAAGCAATTAAGTTAGTTCAGTGACTTGGAGGGCACTTTAAAGCGACAATTTCAGTTGTGATCCTTAGACAGTAGTCGTTGAACTATGTCTTCAGGCGGCATAGGAAAGTTCGACACTCGTTCTGGCCTCTTCAGGGCCGAAGAAACATTCTTTCTCTGCAATGCCAGCCATCGACCGTTTGAATTATGTTTCTTTATACTATACACTAATAATAAAACTGTAACGGGGTCAAATCTGTACATTAAATATTGAAAACTGTCTATTTACGGACGGACGGACAGATGTAAACCGCAGAATGGGTAACATTTCAGACATAAAATATACGCGATTCTGACATAGAGACGGATAGAGAAATCATAACTTAAATATAATCAAACCAATTAATGTGTAAACATATGTGTGACAGATTTAATAATATTATTTTGAACTAATAGTCGAGCGAAATATTATGAGTAATATAATAACCTGACGCTGTTAAATGACGCATAAATTTCCATTGGCTAAATATAATTTTAGACTATATAATTAGAATATTGATCAACGCAAACTTTTTAAGGTTCATGATATTGGCGTCCAAATTATACGAGCTTCAACCATTATGAAATAATTAAGTTTTTATTTTTATTTTGTTAAAGTGTATAATTAAATATAAAATGTGATTGTAGAAACAAATTAAATCGCAGATTTATGTATGATCTAACAACGGTTATTTAATGTTATCGGTTGTTAAGAGCTCCACGCTCTGTCATTGAGTTCAAGATTATGTTCATTGGTTGTGGTGCACTCTGTTGAACAATGGTCGAAGCAATGGTAAACGACCCCTCATGTTGCGGGTTGTTGAGCTATGTATCCACTTGTGTAATCTAAGCTGGCTAGCCACCCACCTTCTGGAATCAATCGTAAAACGTTTTTACGTATTTCTGTTGCCGCGCTGAAGAATCAATAATAATTTAATTACATGTCCATTTCCGTCGTGGCGACGAATCAGCGATGCGTTTCGTGTGTTTGTGTGATGAACATGGCAGTGGTAACCACTAATCTCAGGTGTGTTCATTTGTGAGTTGCTAATAAGAAAAACCAAAATGTATATCTATACTACTATATAAATCTGTACGAGTAAGTCCTGTCGGTCCGAACTCCAAGTCCCATAAAAGAACGCTTGAACCTTTTGAAGACGATATGAACACGTAACCAAATTATGCCTATTAATGGATGGCTGGTTAATAGGTGACTCGAGTTTTTAATACAATAGGACTGTAATTTGTCAACATTTTGTACAAAGTTGAATATTTGACAAATGAAAAAATTCAGGACAGAAATAACGTTTTAAAGCAATGCAAATGCGATTAGACATACTGCTACATTTACTGAAACAAAAAAAAATATATAGACAATTTTAATATAAAATAAATAAAGATATAGATTAATTTTTTTGTATATTTTCAAATATATTAGATATAGATATATGATTTTTAATTTTAACTATAACGGGTTCTCTCAATTTTTGGGTTTTTTACCGATATTTCAACCTAGTTACGTTGATCATAATTAGGGCAAGACTGCGGTGACGGGGAAAAACTTTACATATGGTTCGTTAAGGTTCGCTAAGGTAGCAACCATATCACCACACACGATCCTAGTGACATCTTCACGCACTGAACTTAACACTGTTTGCATCTGACACAAACTTAGTGTCGGATTCCACGCTTGAGGTAATTTAAACCCATTTTTTCTATCAAAGTTTTTGGGATGTTTTTTGATCTCAATGGCCTCTCTTACTAAACGTGGAAAATACTGACATTTAGTCGAAATCACTTATTCTGATTCTTATGCGATGGATTATTCATATTCGTTAATTATATTGACAATTTATAATGTCCGCGAGGATATAAGTTTAACATATATGTGCACTTTAAATATATAAAAAATAAGTATTTATATAAGCCTTTTGATTTAATAATACATCATTAAAATGCAAAATTACATTTACAATTTTACATATTAATTAATCACATATTTATTAACGGTGAATGTCCTTCAGTGGGTACATATCACGAGTACGAGATGTCCACATTTTCAATTCTGTAGATATTGATAAATTTCAGCGTGATAGACAAAACACGTGAGTGGTTTTTGATAAAGCTTCCGTTTCGTCATTCAATATACGGAATTAACATGGTTTGTCACAACCATATGCCACCCACTGCGTTCAATCATGCTTCACAAAGTACATTAAGACAGTAATTCCGATTGTCATTCAATAACGTTACACGTAAACGTAAAACCCTCTAATTGGCCATTAACTCTTCCAACAATTTGTACTTGATTACAATCGGTTGTAAAACTTGTAAATATAGTTAATGAATTACACAAAGTTATATCAGACTAATATCAGACTAATATTACTGTGTGAATATAGCACACTGAAACTCAATTTAACTTCACTAAATAAAATGGTTGGAAATACAGAATATTGCAGGTGAGGGTGCAATAACCGGGGAAATACGCCTTTCTACAGCATTACGCTAAACGAATTAATTTCAGTATGAAATTCAAGGACTACTTAAATAACTTTTGCTTAAATAACTTAATGATAGTTATTTAGTAACGCGGTTAAATGAAAAATTATAGGGCCAAATAATTTATTTACATCATCGCAATATAATTATTCACTTATATTATGCACTACATAAATTTAGATTTTTTATAAATATTTTTGAACTGTAAGTGATTGTCACTTCCTGTGCCCACCTATAACCCCAAGGGCGTCGTCGACACGTTGCCTGGAGAGAAAAAAATATTAGCTCGAACTGGTAGAACTAAGCCCAGAGGTAAGTCCTTAGTTCAGCAAGGCAATCTACGAGTAAACGAGGTTGACTTAGATTCAAGATTGGGAAGTACCTGTATTACTGAAAAATTTATGTTCTTTAGTAAATGGAATCATAATAAATCCTCCACTACTATTCCTTGTGTCGCATCAGGTTTGCATGTGGTATGGTTTCGCGTAAGAATTATATTATCGAACTAGCAAACTGCCCTCGCTTCGCTTCCAAAAAATTACGCCATACGCTAAGAAATAGTACCTACATACATTATTTTAAATAAATTTTAACTTTTATATTTGTGGACGGATTGCAATAAAATTTTTAATATTAAGTAATGCTTAAAGCGATACATTAGTGAAAACTATAACGAAATCGAATAAGCCGTTTCTGAGATTAGCGCGCACAAACGCACAGACACAGACAAAAAAAAATTTTTTTTTGGATTCAATTGCGTTAATAAAGGCCTCTAATGATCGTTTTTCTCATATATCCTTAATGTGCAGAAATCGATCAGTTAGAATTTTATTATATGTATAGATATTATTATTAAGTCATTAATATTGTTACTGGTATTATTATTTTTCCGTGAAACCTGCCTGGCTAGCTACCACCCTCCTGCTTGGGTCAGCCGCCAAACGATTCGTCGTTTTCCGGCTTAGGGCTTGAGAGGCAGTACTTTCTTTCCGTCTGCCTTCTTCATTCTTGGCCGACAACGCATTGTAATTAATGCCTTTGGTGTTGCTAATGTCTATGGGCGACGGTGACCACTTACCATCAGATGGCTCGTCTGCTGCTTAATATTTAAATATATTTGTGTGGAGACCCTTTGCTCCATACGAAAATATATGAAATAATATTCAATAGAAAATTTCAAGCCTTATTATAATTTATAGCATTGTAAGCCTATTACAAGATAGTATACGATTCAATTACAATAGCCAGGATGTGTTACATTTTAGTGACTAGAATTATCAAGGCTAATTATTCTGACACAAATAATATTTTATAAAAAATCGTTGCAACAATGTTAACACTTTACTTTTTTTCAAATATATTTTATGATATTATTGCATCTTTTCAAACATCATCTCTTTTCTCTTTTCTTTTCTCTATTCTCTCTTCTTTTCTTTTTTCGAACTATAAGCGAATTTTTAAAACAATTATTTCAGTCCACCTCAGACACTTTCTACAAAATTGTATCCCTATGAGTAATTTTTTTTATTTTAGAGAATGTAAATAAGTAATATAATAGAATTCCGAGTATGTTAAATTACGATTTTAAAATGTTCACTGCGAAAAGTTAACTATTTTGCTGAAAACTTGAGCGAAGGTTCGCTCTTATCGTGAATCAGTAACTCTCAGACGTCACAGGTCTGATAACTATTCTAGTAAGGCGTGTAATGTTAGCTATAATTAAAATCCGCGGTTATAAATTTTGGCGAACAGAACAGCCGAATGATGTATGAAGAGATTCAGCCACTTGCTGTTTAGATCGACCATGTTCCATGTAATAGGTTCTAAATATCTGTATTAAATATAAAAACCGTGAGTTAATTAATTAGTTACTTTGGACGCAATTTGGTCTAAACTTGAAATATTAGTATAGTAACATAAACGATGTTACTGTCGTAATTAATAACACACAGTAATTAACTGCCAATTTATATTCAAAGGACGGTTGCCGTTTCCACCAGATTGCCAATGTCTACGAGTAGGTAATTATGTGGTTATATCAAATCAAATCGTCCGTCTTCGATCCCTCGATGTTTGTAGCCTCCTTTGATGTATTACACATATTGTAATATTTATATATGACCAAACGATCTAACTTGACTATATTAGCGTACTTAATTTAATAAATCGATTTGTTTTATCGATTATGACACGAAAATAGCACACTTTTTATTTCTGTATATTTCTACTGAAACCAAATAATTTGGTTGAGGCTTCATATATGTTACCTATGTATGATAATGCTGATTCAGTATATGCACATGATATCGATATAATTATTAAACATTTACAAAGATGATTTTCATTCCCGAAAGATATCTAACAGTGTATAATATTATTTTGTACATATTGATTGCACGGTCATGTGTATTTTTTCATATTAATAGGTAGCAAGTGCGTGCTCGGACCATCAAGTGCTCACCATCATCTAGCAACACTACTGGTGTTATTGACGCTATACAATACCGGTCAAGAATAAAGCTATAAAATGCTTTGTAAGGTTTTTTTTGTTACTTATATGTCAATGTTTGGCTAAATATGTTGATTGGGAAATTCAAATTCGTTCTTTTATAGGGCTTGAAGTTCGTTTTTACACTAAGGTTCCAAAGTTGATATATGAGCCACCTATTGGGACGTTTAAGCGACGTATTAAAGCATAGCTTACAGGTAAAAGTGAATATTGTGTACATAAATATATTAATAACAAGGACGCCTGGAAATAACAATCCCGAAACCAGTTCCGCGAAGGTTAAACTTACTTTATAACTGCCACATGTTTATTAAAAGATGTGCTGTTCTTGATGTTCTTTCGCCGTTTCTTCTCCTCAATGTTAAAAGTTAAACCATGTTTTCGAAACGGTAGTAGAAGCAAAAATGATGTCGATAAGTGTATTTACATAATACCAGAATGATTTTGAATTTGAATTTAAAGTTTTACCTTATATTTCAAAGTTGTGTTTTACGTCACATATTGTTGGAAATGTGGTTCGCAATTATAAGAAATATAATTATTCTTACTAGATAATCATTTTCCATCTCTAAGTGATAATGGCCGGGCCTTCAATTTTTTCATAAAAACAACATCTCCAGATATATTTATTACGGAAATTACGGCTATTACCAATTACGCCCGTTAATAGAATTTAATTCAATTTAGAACATTTGCTGTGGCGCACTAAATACAAAAAAGCTGTTATAACTATTTGCTTCAAAAAAATCTCCTAAAACGCGAGTAATTTTGCAACCAAAACGTGTTTTTTTTTTCTTTCAGTTAATTTTAGTTGGACCATGATAGTTTACCGAAAAAACCTTCCTACGTTATCCGACTCACCGGAAATCAATATTAAACAAGACGGAAAAAGCCTAATGACCTTTGCTGGAACCCTAATGCCATTGTCTCGTTCACTGACGATCAGATTGCACTGCGACAGAGTCAGGCTGGGACACACACATGAGCAGACCTCCCTTGCACCTGATATAATTACATTTATTGGTAGTGTGTACTTTATTTAGGGGAAAAACTGTTCGCATTGCTGGCGGCACAGGGCAATGACCGCTGAGTCGCTGATGACGGGCCATCACGCAATAGTTCTTATAACGCTTTCATTAATTCCTCTCTACAATATATTTTACAAGTAAAAGTAATATATGACTTTAACACTTATGTTTTTGTAAAAATTATATTTTAATTAAGGTGTAGCAACCTTATTAAAACTTCTTCCTTCCTCGTCACAATCCAAATTTTCCAATTAATGGGTTAGGGATGGCCCTCATGGAGTATGAAATCCACCACACCCCGTCTTCGAGAACATTATTATTCTTAAATATGCATGTCATCTCAGATTATAAAGTTATTTACGATAAAGGTATAATATTATTTACAAAGTTTTATTTTTATATTCATGGAGGTAAATACGGATTTTAATCGGCAAAAATCCATACATTCATGTGTATTCTCTTGCCTTTCCATCACCTACCTGAAAGAAACAAAATCAGATTTCAAATTAAATCAATAATAGATGTACGTATAGAATATTTACCTCGTCTCGAGTGTGACCCATATTCGAACCAATAGGATATCATTACATAAACTATTTAGCAAGATAAATAACTGATTTCAATGGTTCCGTAATTTTGATGTTTTGTTTCAACATTGCAGATATCATTATTTATTCTATATATACCAATACTAAGTTAATTAAATTGTTAGTGGTAAATAAAGTAAATACACAATGTACCTACAAGTTTTGTGCTAAAGTTAGAAGCGAAGCGGCTGTCGCGGGTCGCTTGCAACCAGCCGGCACGCGATCGTGTCACGCTCAATAAAACTGCGCATCGTTAATCGATATTTCCCTGTATTTTAATGTTTTGTCTAGTTCATTGACATTCTTAATTTCTG
This sequence comes from Megathymus violae, assembly GCA_003671415.1. Lineage (NCBI taxonomy): Eukaryota > Metazoa > Arthropoda > Insecta > Lepidoptera > Hesperiidae > Megathymus > Megathymus violae. The sequence continues at coordinate 2,114,383 of PDGT01000034.1, forward strand.
TTTTTGGTTTTTGTCACAGTCCTGAAATTCGTTATCTTTAGTTATTCGTGATCTACATAAGAAAACCATAAAGAAAAATCAAATATAAACTTACGGAAAAAGAACAACAAAGATTTCGGTTCCCCTTGACGATATCGTCACGCGCTCTCAGCTCAATTGTCAGCGAAAAAACATTTTTAATTATTAGGTATTGAATATATTTATCATTGAATGTGTTATTTATTATTATTGTTAGTCTAACTAATCCGCTCAAAGTAAATATCAATTTATAAATAATATCTAATAGCTAAAGAAATAGTTGAAAACATGGGACCAGAGTATTCATTTTTAGACGTAGACAATCCGTAATAAATATAGTTATTTCTTAATCAATTGACATATTTGTTGTTATTGTTAGTCCAACTAATCCTAATTACACACTTATACTAGATACCGATCTTTGTTTAGCTCGAATATGGAAACAATATCTTTGTTATTTTATTGACTTCGAAAATGCTATTTGTCGCAGGTAGTCGTGAATAGAATGTCACCCGCGTGTATTCTGAATCACCATATTAATACTATAAGTATACGAATAATATGAGAACATACAATAAACATATTACCCAACAACTAACTTTGTTAGTCCTCTTTTAATTGATTTACATTGTGGATATACATTTTACGGCGGACGATGGGAGGAGTAACGCTGTCATGAATTCAGAAGTTTTATTTAATTACATTATTATATTACTTTAAGAAAATATATTTTACACTGATTTTAGTAATCTGTTGTAGAAATTAATAACGTGCATACTATGTGCGAGTAACTAAGATTATTAACTTCGCTTCATAATTAAGTACGAACTCGCTTTACATATGCCCCATATCTACCTATCTATGCTACTTATATTTAATTATTCATTTACTCTTTATTGTAAACCCACAAATTAGTCTGCAATAAGTGGACTTATTGCCTAATGACATTCTCCACTAGTCAACCCTACATGGTCGGATGTTATTATCACTATTAAGACCGAAATTGTATTATTATGTATAGGATATTCTATATAGTAGCCTCTGGAACTATTGATAACCTTTCACTATTGAAAAATACACTACTTTCTTAACAATTTTAATATTTTCTTCCAGAGCGAAGCGAGCATGGATTCAATATACAAATAATATAAATATCGATCAAATTTATTTAGGTAAGCTATTGTAAAACCATTATGAAACCGTACTGAGACTCTCACGTATTTATTTACCTTGTTACAATTGTGAGAGGTGAACTTTGATGGTTATGTTTAGATTAGTTCTTGCTCCAACCTACGAGGAAAATGCGCAACTTTTCTAATAATAATATTGAACATTGATACAACAATCTTCCACATTATATCCCTAAGCGATTTTACCTAACTAATAGATATGGTATAAGAGATGATATTATTTATGTCCCGAGCTGCTTTAAATGGCTTATGGCTTTAAAGTATGGAAGTCGTTTCGTCTTAACTCACATCTTAACAATAAAGTGGATTAGAATCACATAAAAATAAGAGTCAATAATAAACTGAAAAATGCTATGTGGGTCACACTTAAACGTAATCAACTGATTTTAGAATTGTTGAATCCGCGTTATATAGGATATTATGAAGGTTTTTTTATGATAATACATAGGCTATTTTTTCTCGATATCAAATCGATAACAAAGGGTTATTATGAAGTAACATGTCATACACGCCCAAAAGTTCCCATTATAATTATTTACTGCACCACCGGAGTAACCTTATTACATATTGAGATTAGATTTTTTATAGCATAAGTGGATTCTATGCATCTGACATTTAGAGATTATCTGAGTCTGATGATAACCACCTTATTTTAATACGATCTCATCTTATATCGTGATACCTAGAAAAACCTTGTCTTAATACGGTCCCGTCGTGAAGTATGACATGTTTACTAAAAAAATTGAGAAAGGTAAAAGCTAATAAACAGCTTCACGATATGTATAAAAATCAACCCAATTATTCACCATAATGTGGAAGAATGTCAGATAGATATTATAACATTAAATATATATTTTATTCTAATTATGTACATTTTATATTTTTTTTATTATTATTTAAGTAAATTATTCTGTTTTCTAAATATGTACATATATGTCGGCAATGCCAGTAGTTTCAGCAGCATTGTCGAACATAGCGTGGGCGTACAATCGCTCAACACTTTTAATGAAATGTTAACAAACACTTCACACTGGGCAAACGAAACAAGCAACAGTTCCCAGCGCATAGAAAACAATCTCTTCGACCGGAGAATGTAAACTGAGGCTCCATCCGGCGTCACTCCACTAGCTAGGCTGTTGTAGCACGGTGTTAGCCGAGTATCGACGTCATCGCGGAGGTGCTGCCATCACTCGGATATCGTGCCGGGATTCGTTTCACGTCTATACTAATGACCATCTCCGACATATATATATATATATATAAAGTGAATGTGTTATTACATTTATCGCCCAATATGTACTACTACTAATTTGGACTATTACGTTTTGTTTCTTTATATATTTGTCTTTTACTGTAACACGTGTACTTAAACCACAGATTAAACTAACAAGTTTCATTTTCATACTTAACTTACGAACTAACTCATGTGAACATCTAAATAGAAGAAATAAAATAATAAATGATTTTCACACCTCAGTACGAAAGCCGACACACATCTTTAATAAAATGTCTGATAATATCTGATGCAATAAACGTTTTACAAATTTTACATCATGTTTTTTTAAGAAATTAATTTTGAATTCATACAGTAGGTTTATGTCAACTGTCATCTGAAACTACGAGTATTTCCTACAAATAAACACAAAAAGATAACGTCAGTACGTACAGTTCTACATTATTTCAACTAGTACTTATCTAAATGTTAATGTCAAAGATCAACACGCTGGTCAAATACTGTGCGAGTTGGTAGAGTTCAAACGCTTTTAAGAATATTAATTAGGGCTCTCCGATATACAGATATTTTCACGATGTTTTCTCCAAAACATATATGTGTGTGTAAATAGTATGTAGGTAAATAACTTCTGAATAACTGCTTTCAATAGCTCTGTCATTGTATGATTTTAATAATACAAAATAAAAGGAATACGTCTTCAGTAAAGGAATATATATGTATTGATTTATAAGTGAAGAATATTAGAAGCGTAGAGAAGTAAATATACATATTTCTCATTTATGTTTCACTACCTTTATCCAATTGAAACTACGAATGATCAACTTAATACGAATAACTTTTATAATCATATTTTCCCATAGTCAAAATACAGTGGAATAGTCCAGAAGAATTTATCTACTTTTTCTTTGTACAAACATTTTCCAGCAATAAAGCACTTAATTGAACATTTTCATCCCCAGTAACGCTGCACTTATACTATAAATTGCATCAGACCTAATTGCCAGCCCCTCCCTGACGTGTATAGTCATTTTACCGCGAAATGACATTTGATATATTGTTTTTATTTTGACATCCGTTCGCTATATACCTACACACGACACATTGCTACGAGTGTAGGTTGTGACAAAAAAACTATACTCGTAGTGATAATTTGACACAGACAGTACTAATAGAACCTTAGTTCGATCAATGTCACATTAAATATTGCTGAGCCAAATGTACGACGTAGGACAAAATACACTTCATAAAAATATTTAGTAATAATTATTACTACCAAAGCGTATAAAAATGTGTGCATGATATCTCTACGCGCGATTGTAGTAAAATTTAACAATTTATACTGCTCTCACAATGTTTGTTCAGGATGTCGAGTGGCTGATTTCAAAGATTGAAATTTTTGAAATAAAAAACTACACCTGTAATTCGAAGTGTCTTTATTGTAATTAAAAAATAACAAATGCGCATTTAGTATATTCAAAACTACATGCTCCAAATAGCGTCAAACCTGATACCCATCAACCATAGCACACATATGTTCAAAACCGCGTTCACAATGCGATTGGGGAATCCTACTGACTTAAACTTGAATATTTTTTTAAACTTGTGTCACAGTGATCGAATTACTTTCGTAAATAAGGCCAGTTACAAAGAATTAAGGACCTATGTTGTAAGATACAGACACTGTACAAGTAATTTTAGATTTATCTGTAATATATATATATATATATATGTCGGGGAAGGTCATTAGTATAGACATGAAACGAAACTCAGGACGATATCCGAGTGATGGCAGCACTGCCGCGATGACGTCGATACTCGACTAACATCGTGCTACAACAGAGCCTAACTAGTGGAGTGACGTGGATAAAGCCTCAGTTTACATTCTGCGGTCGAAGTGATCGGTTCCTTGTCTCGTTTGCTCGGTGTGAAGTATTTGTTAACAATTAATTAAAAGTGTTAAACGATTATACGCCCGCGTTATTTTCGACAATGCTGCTAAAACTACTGGCATTTGCCGACATATATGTATATATCTGCCACTGAAAATCCGGTACCCTAACTTTTAGGGTTTAGTACAGCCTATCAAAAAAACGGAAATTCTAGAGAATCTGTCTGTGTTTATCTTTCTGGCGTATGAAATTTTGGAAGTAAATAAAACCATAATTTTTTTTGTAGTGCATCATGTGTCATATTAAATGTAAGGGATCCCTATAAGTGACCCATCGATATATATTTGAAAATATGTCGTATAAAATGTTGGGGTGTAATCCATCTCTATCTATCAATGACTCCGAGCTCCTCTCCTGCTCATGGTACACCCTGCTGATCAACATATGATCAACATATATTGGTAAACTGTCTCTCCTGTTGGAGATTGCTGAACTCTATACTACCAAGCTTAAAACCGATAATGCTCCTGTATGGTGGTACAGTTCTTTATCCGCTTGACTAGCTATCACCCTACCTATTTACCTATTTTGGTTGCATTGTGGAAGAGCCGATAATACCCGGGTCCCTCGCTTTCATCTTCGCCGTGGGTGAATCCTTTGAAATCATTCAAATCTATGGGTAGTTCACTTAACACTCACCATCAAGTAGACATTCTGCTCGTCTCTCGGGTATTTCCATAAAATAGAATAATGTCCACGGTCATTAAAAAGTTCCTAATTGGATGCTCAGTCGCTGCCATTCAAAATATGGAAATAATATCAGTGAATCAAAAATCTAAATTTTATATTGTCACATTTAGGTTTCAAAATGTTCTCGGTTACTCTCGAAAGGCATTTAAAAGAAATAGCTTTTACTACAGGTAAGAAAAACTATCACTTCTTATTGTTGTTCAATGTAATAAATATCAATAAAATAAATAGTCTATTGAACGTTACAAATGGTTGTCCCGACACCGGACTAAGAAAGTTTTTTACTTTTGTTGAAGTTACAATATTCTCACATGCCTGGCTTTTAGCGAAATTGCTGAGTGTACCTTGTATTGTATTTACCTTCGTAAAAAACCTTGCTGATACCTAATATTTGCTAATTATAAACAAATCAAACCAATGCATCCTATAATATAACATTAATAATAATAATAATAAACGTTTACACACTCACACCCCCGCACTAGGATTTCCTGTGTTGCGGGCGGTATGGACATACACAGATATGACATCACGAACACCCATGACCCAAGAACAAACATTTATCTGTCACATAATATCTGCCCCGGGAATCGAACCCGGGACCCCTCGCTCGGCAAGCAGGGTCACTACCAACTGGGCTATGGGGTCGTCACCATTGAAAATTATTTAACTACATTTAATTGGGACTTATATTCTATACATTTAAATTGTACAAACCTTCAAAAGAAGGAACCTGGCTACTGCCTGAAAGTATTACGAGCAGGCAAACTTGACGAGGACTCAAGATAAGATTTCATAGAACCCCAAAAGTTCATTTTTATAAAAACTCATTTTTAAATAAATAAACTCTTTCATAGTTGTTAAAATTATATTAAAATCACAAGAATGTAATTACAGTTGTAGAAAAATATTTGTGTAAAATACTCATACATGTATATTTCCCAATTCTAAGATCGAAATCTATGAAAACATGTTAAAATCAAAAATACTGGCTTTATTATATGAAATACTTATAATATTTATTAAATATCGATAACTTTGTTCCCTAATTAAATTTTTGTCTCAATTTCCTTCTTTTTGGCCATACTCTTCCTTTTGCGGTACTTTTCCCACTGGATTTATGAATAAGTATGTTTACTTTGCGCAAGAAATTAGAAATTACCTTTCTGATATATTTTTATATTTAAGTCTCTTGAACATAATGAACTGCGCGGATTTTAATTATTTAAGCGTTTTATTACAAAATAGTCCTGCAGTTGAATTCTTATCTTGAGATATGCAGTCTTTATGTACTCTTTCGGCGCATTAATTAGTTTCCAAATCTTATAAATTCGAGAAAAGATTAAAAACAAATCCTTCTTCAGTTTAATTAAGAAATCGTCAGTTTATAATCTTACAGCAATATAAATTACAGCGTCAATAAAACAGAGCATGTACAATATATATCATACTATGAAAATACTTTGTAATATAATAATTATAATTTTCCTGAGTCAACTTTGTTCAGTTTTGAAAGGTTTTAAACATTGTGTCATACACAATTTACACAAAAGTAACGAGAAAGCATTAATGAAATAGTCATATACAATCGGTTAAATGTTGTTTGGTAAAAAGTCAAAGTTGTTTAAATCCGGGATATTATGGAGCTCCATAACCGTAACATAACTATTGAATATACGAAATAAAAATATATGAAAACTATAACCGAATCCGATAAAAAACTCTCCAATAATTTCGAATAGGGAAAGAGTTTAAATTAAACACGCTATAACAGGTTTTCGCAATCTGAGCCGATACGACCATGCAGAAAATGTGTTAAACAAGAAACAATAAAAGCAATGCGGAATCTGTTTTTTTTTATTTTCCAACACTGCAATTTTATGGTTTCTCTAAGAGTAAGTACCCAAACGGATAATGAATCCTATTATCGTACATGAGTACGATCCGCATTAAAACTTGTGGTACGGAAACAGCAACTTTCGACAGGAGAGGCCTGGCGCTATGTTCACCTATTACCTTTGTTCACATTTCATATATTCACCCGGTATTCAACAGATTACACCACGATTAGACTGGCTAGAACTCAAGGTTAAAAGATATTCCTTCCACGCCAAAAACATTGCATTACTCGGTCGATCACTCACGATAACCACAAGTCATAGTAGGGCAATGAGAGTTTTGTTAAGTTAATAAAATATCTACATTAAGGTATACTAATTTCCGTTAATTCTTGCATTTCATTGAGTAGACGCGTCATTTCCATTTACATTAGACAGCCTACGTTCCAGATAGTCAATTATGTCAATTGTCTGTCGTAAACTTGCGTTTATGTAATCGTGCTGGGCGATTAAACGACCGGTTTTATATACGCTTTTTTTAAATCTGTGGTCAGGTACTAAAGTAAATTATACAGATACGCCAGATTTTATTAAGAAATGAACTTGATGAATAGCAGTAAAAAATGTGGAGTTAGTATAAATATTGTCACAGTGTAAGATGTAGAATGCCCATACTCCGGTGATATTAAATAAATTATTGGAATCTTGACGGCTTTAAGACTAAAATGAAGTGTAGACATCTATATTGTAAATAGAAATGTGTATTTCGTTGTAATTGATAAACTCTACAATTACAAAACCAGTTATCCTTTTCATGGGCTATATTTATTTGATGCAATTAATTTTCAGTCTGAAATATTTTAAAAGCATTTCAGGAGAACACTAACGAGCTATTTTAACGACATAATCGTAGTCATATATGAACTACAAAATTGGTTTTTTGTACAATAGTAAAAAATTCTGCGGCTTCATTTTTATTTATAATTTTTAAATGTTTAATTTTAAATAACTATCTGTTTTGGCAACCAATGTAATCGTACCCTTTAACAGCTATGTAAAACCAAAGTATCAAGATTTTTCTACCAACGGGAGTTAATTAACATCTTTAAAAAATATAAAGAGAGAGCGCAAATTATGTGAGTTTGTGTAAACGCGGAAAGTGATCTCTGAAACCACACTACCTATTTGAAAAATTCTTTTACCATTTGTAAGGTACATTATTCCGTATGGACATAGGCAATATATCAAGTGTATGTGTAAAATAATTACTTTTCGAGCCCGAACGAAGACGGGACGGGCCGCTACCCTATTACAAATAAGTTTTATGCGTCATTTTTCAGCACAGCATATAAATGCTAACGAACGAAAATCTGTTTATCATCATGACAATTTTATGAAAATAAACTTTGCTTTCGCAGAATGATATTTAGAGGTATAATTTAAGAGATAACAAGAAAAAATAATGCACGAGTCTATTGTGCGTTGTTATTAACTAAATTTGTGACACTGTCGCACGGTCTACGAACAGCTCACTACGCAGTAGACGTCACCAATGTGTAGAAGGGGGGATTTAATCTACATAGATTGTTTAACTTAGATTATAGCAGAAAAGTTCTAGACTCCAACATGGTTGAAACACGTAAGGCCTGCCGTACGTTCGTTATAAACTAGTTACCGAGTACCAAGTAGCAACTGTGTTGCCATCATATTGGTCACATGATACATTCCGATTAATAACCATATGTATATGATGTATGTACATTTTGTATATCTTCGACATATACAGTACGATGTTTAATTTTTTTACGACATTATGCAGACTAAGTGTATAAAATTGATACATTAAACTATAAATTTCGTATTGCGAATAAACTTTTAAATGAGAATTTTTTAAAATAAATTAAAAAAATTAAAAAAATGTAAAATGTTACCTATGGCAGTACTATTTATGTTAATTATACTCTTATTAAAATGCTAATACACATATGAGATGTGACAAAGCTTTAACCTTTTCCTTTGTTTTCCGCAAGAGCTACACGGCCACTCTCGTTTTCACATTTACCTAAACGAGACTTGAAGTGGGTCACGCCAAATATTTAACAACATATTATATGTTATTTCTATAAAGGTAAAATCGAACAATATGTCTTAACATAGAAAACATTTTAAGGTATACTGGAGTTGATTGCTTTTCTATCCAACAAAATTTTGATTAATGACACTCCCCGTGAACAGGTTTCCCTAAATTAACTTTAATATTCTTCTTCTTAAAGTGAAACAAAGTTAGACCGAGTGGTGGTAAAATAATAACAAAATAATAATAATTCTGTTGTTTAATGAATGTTTCGTAATTTACAAAAAAATCCACCACCAAATTCGACCCAAATTCAACTTTTATATAAGTTTATTACACAAGTAGTCTCCACTCCAGCTTCCCACGTGTGCAATTAACTAAGGACGAAAATTAGAAGTGCACAGCAAAAATAGTAGTAATTATGTTTATTTTAGAGCATTACGTCGTAGTTTATGCTGTACGTTTCCTGTCAGTCACTCATTCAGATTTATCCAACAGAGTCTTTCATTGAACAGAACTAAACGTCATTTATTGTTCCCTACTACGTGTGATGTGGGAGTCTTCAACATGAGAGTAAATAAGGCTTTTATAAGTTAATGCGTTGAACATATTAGATTTCATCACCACTTACCGTCAGGTGGGATTGTTGTCAAGCATTATTTTTATGTAAAAAAATAAATGTTTATGTATTAATACCATCCAAATTCCCACCTTTCCCAGAGGATTTCCCAACAATTATATTTCATATAAACCTTGTTCTGACAATTACGAATCCGATCGAACCGTTCGCAAATGATGATTTTTGTTTATATAGACGTTATGTAAGACAACAAATACGGGAATGCAATATTTTTTTACTCTAATTACTTGACTAACCTAATTACTTACTCGGTCAAGAAATCAAAAAATTAAAGAAGAGAAGTCTCAGTAAATTTGTTAAGATGCAAAAATAGTGCGACAAGCTTTTAGACAGATACAACGACCAAGTAAAAACGCATGTCATAGTAAGTAGTATTATTGTATCTTTTGTAGAAATTGATAGTCCTAGTTATTTGACTGCTATTGAGATCGTGTCGTACAATGAAACCAGGTCGCGCAATCAACGAAAGGAGCCTATTGTGACGAATCCCTACCTAAATTTCTATATACTGAATTGAGTTCATGTTAAAATAATGTCAATGTGTTTTATTATATTATTCATGTAATAAATTAAAGCGGGCATTAAAGGCAACCGCTAAAAATAAATCCTTTAAATTAAAATATAAATCCCCATTTTATGACTATGTGATATATATATATATATATCCTTTGTCCTACCCTATATCCTTTGTCCATTTTTGTACACGCCTACCCGAACCGATGAATTATATTTATATTATTCTTTAGAGGAAGGCTGCCTGGAAGAGATCGCTACCTTAGCAATAAGGTCGAACTTTGTGTAACATTTAAATTGTATATTTGATGTCAAAATCTTTAACTGTATATAAAAAAAAAATTACTGATCGCTTTCTGTACATCAAGGATATATGAGAAAAACTATTATAGGGGGCGTTTATTAACACAATTGAACCAAAAACAATAGTTGTTAGACTTTTGTCTGTTTATATGTGCGTTTGTGTGCGCTAATCTCAGAAACGGCTTAACCGATTCCGTTATGGTTTTCACTAATGTATTGCCGTAAGCATCACTTAATATTTAAAGTTCGTTTTATTTCAATCTGTCCATAAACAAAACAGTTATAAAATTATCTTAAACAATGCAGGTGCTATTTCTAACAGTAAAGCGTAGTTTTTCTGAAGCGAAGCGAGGGCGAATCTTTCTGGGCCTTTCTCATTGCGAGAGGAAACCCAAACCCAGCAGTGAGACGATATGGGTTGTGATGATGATGATAAAGCGAGGGCGGTTTTCCACCAAAGAATATTTATATTTGTGAATATAATATGAACGTCTAGCTTTATATTTTCCAGGTTATCAGGTTATTCTATTTATTGTCTCACAGCCTTTGTCTTGCATATAATTTTAAACTTATATATATTATCGCGGATTCAACACTTAAATTGTACCTGATACTTACGTTAATTTTTGTTTCGAGCAATATTAAAAGAGAACAATATGGAAATAGTTAATGCTTTCTTTGCCAATATTTGATAAGTATTGCCGAACAAGCTGGATTCCGAAAAGGCTACAGCACCATGGACCACATACACACACTGCGTCAGATTATACAAAAGACCGAGGAGTATAATCTGCCGTTGTGTGTTGCCTATGTGGACTATGAGAAAGCCTTTGATTGTATCGAGACCTGGGCGGTACTAAATTCTCTCCAACGGTGCCAGATCGACTACCGGTATATCGAGGTGTTGAAGTGTTTGTACTCATCAGCCACCATGTCCGTCAGAGTACACGACACAGCAACGAACCCCATCCAACTGCAGAGAGGTGTCAGACAAGGGGATGTCATATCCCCAAAACTGTTCACCGCTGCGTTGGAAGACGTGTTCAAGCTGATGGAGTGGAAACGACGTGGCATCAACATCAACGGCGAATACATCACACACCTGCGATATGCCGATGATATAGTCATCCTGGCGGGTTCCCTGGAAGAACTTGGTACAATGCTCGGGGACTTGAACAGCGCCTCACAACGGGCGGGTCTTAAGATGAACATGGACAAGACGAAAATCATGTCAAATGTCCATGTCTCACCCGTACCGGTTGTTGTTGACGGCGCTGCTCTCGAAGTTGTAGACGAGTACATTTACCTAGGACAAGTGATCCAAATGGGTAAGTCTAACTTCGAAAAAGAAGTCACTCGTAGAATCCAACTCGGATGGGCTGCGTTCGGGAAACTACGTCATATCTTGTCGTCCAAAAAGTTACCTCAGTGCCTGAAGTCGAAGGTGTTCGAGCAGTGTGTGTTGCCAGTGATAACATATGGATCCGAGACGTGATGCTTGACTATTGGCCTAATGCATAAGCTCAGAGTCGCCCAGCGGGCTATGGAACGAGCTGTGCTCGGTATTTCTCTACGCGATCGAATAAGAAACGATGAAATCCGTAGACGAACGAAGGTGACCGACATAGCTCAGAGAATTAGCCGGCTGAAGTGGCAATGGGCTGGGCACATAGTTCGAGGAACTGATAACCGTTGGGGAAGAAAGGTCCTCGAATGGCGCCCACGTCTCGAAAAAAGAAGCAGAGGACGCCCCCCGACCAGGTGGACTGACGACCTGAAGAAGACAGCGGGCATCCGCTGGATTCAGAAGGCACAGGACCGGTCAGAGTGGCGCAAGTTAGGGGAGGCCTATGTCCAGCAGTGGACCTCCAAAGGCTGATGGATGGATGGATGGATGGATTGCCAGTATAGGGTGGTAACGATAATCAAATATCTAACACAAATATTATTCAGTCGTTTATAAAACAAATTCCGCCTGAAAAACAATGTGGCTAAATGTAGACGAAACGTTTTATTGCCTAAAAACTTTCTGAACGCTCTTTAATTCACCACAAACTTGGCTTGGTTCAACAAATCTTAAATTATTCTTCTTTGAAATTTGAAACTTATTTTAACAAGTCACAAAAGCAAAGTTTTGTGCTTACAACTTATGCGAACAAATAAACCTCGAATTTTTACTCAAAATGTTACTTGATAATTTATGACTTATAGAATATCAATAATCATCATCCTAGTTAAAATATGTTACATGCTAAAAATAATGTCGTTTAAGTCGTAGATTTTACTACAAATAGAGCAATATATTAGTAACTACGATTTTTAAATGGGGAATATACCAGCGTCCGGATTATAAAGAAAGCCCTTGCGTAGCAGTAACTTTCGAGAAACTCAAGCCAAATAATATTTGTACTTCTATTAAATTACCAGGAACCCGTCAAACATTTATTTTTCCCTGTATCTATTACATACAATAAAATTGTAACTGATCGCTTTATGTAGGTACATGAGGGTTATATGAAAAAACCTATTATTACAGGCCTTAATTCACTAAATGGAACCCAAAAAATAGTTGTTAGAATTTTTGTCTGCTTGTGCGTTTGTACGCGCTAATCTGAGAAACGACTTAACAATTTCGTTATGGTTTTCTTTAATGTATCGCAATAAGCCTCACTTAATATTGAAAGTTCGTATCATTAAAATTCGTCCACAAATAAAAGAATATATAAACTAATATAAAACTAAACGCAAAGCGAGAAAGGTTTGCTAGACATTAAATAAAAACTTTGAGTGTAAAGTGGGTACTATAATTAAATTTTAAATTAAATCAATCATAATGAGATACTAATAAAAATTAGGTATACAAAATTGATTTAGATATTTGTCTAGGAAACACTTGGAGGTAACGTAGATCAGAGTTTTCATTTTGTACGTATTTACCGTTAATATTTATTACGCCCAGGGAGTAACCGAAACATTACCATCGTATCTGATTTAATGGTTCGTATCTGACTACTTGGTACTTGGTATACTTGGTACTTGAGAAGTTTTAAATCTGTTAACTTGATATAAACGTCACAAATATCAGATGTTTGGTATTTTGTAGTTTCTTAATTTCAAGTGGAATGAATTACATAACATGTATACTACATATATGAGGCTATTTACTAGTGTAGATACATTAATTTCTAATAGCAACGTCCATTACATTGCTTACAACTGGTAATAATTTTGGGCTGTAACAATTACACTGTTTATATTAAATTAATTACCTGATCTTGGTAGACGTTGTTTCACTGAGTCCGAATATACTAACAACTCATTTTTGTAAACATTGCCGATTGCGTCGTTTTTTGAAAAACGTGGCAGTGTAGTTAGTGACAGCACTATGGCCAATTTTCTTTTTTTATACAGAAATACTTCATCGTAACCGAAAGGAATACAGTAATATTTATAAAGTATCTTCGTATTAAATTAAATGCAGAGCGTAATATCGTAACCTTATTTCACAATCCTGATGTAATCTAACAAGAGAAACAAAAGTCTATGAAATCCAGTAAATAATACATACATTTGTGTCGCAAATCCCTTTTTCGGAGTAACGTGATTTTCGAGTAATATGAACAATCTTTCATACATGGCGAAAGATTGGAAGCTTTGCCGCGGTTTCAACAATTAATTATATGGTGACGAAATTTTACTTCTTTTACTTTTGAAATAATATTGGTGCAGTAAATTGATTCGATGTTCGTTCGGTTAGATCATGGTTTCGATATCGTATCTAACTCCTGTTTTACGTAACTGGATGTTATAGTAGATTTATGAAAAGTAATTCAAAAAATCTTTATACTTTTTTTAAACAAAATCTATTAGTATTGTAGTTTGACGTTAAAATTTAGAAGGTATAAAAACATACATATTTTAAATAAATATTTCGGTTATAACATATTATTATTTTGGTTGGAATTTATTATTATTTAATTTAATATAATATAACAATGAGAATGTAATATTATAAAAGAGATCGAAAATAATCGTATTTAATTAAATATTGACTGCCATATTGTTGTTCTAATTCGCATATCGACACAAAATAAACTTCAATTAGGAAAGAATGGTTCAGTACGCTATAATTGTCCTTTTAAACCAGGATTAATGAACAAATGAGAATGCCAGTTTTGGTGCGAACACCTCTGTACAATTGAATTGGAATTTAATACTAAAGGTTATTTTTAAAGCGCTTCTGTAAAGCTCGAAAGAAATATTCGTTATAATCTCAATTACTTCAATATTTGCGTTGAGTGTTTATATAATAAATAAATGAATTGTTTACGCTTATTATTTTTAACAATAAACCTTGTTCAGAACTATTGCAAATAGTAAGTAATTAAATGCGGATACAGCAATATATTTTTATTTGTATGGTACTGATCCTATATTTAGAACGTAAAATAAATTTTCTATTGTTATTTATAAACAGAGTACTGGGCGCTTCAATTCGGGATAACTAATTGTAAGATATTTTGCTCTGCAGATAAGGAACAGTTTTATAGAATCTTCAATCCTCAATGTACGTACTACATCCAAACACTAGTTAATGAACGACAATAAAGAACCAAAGAACTCTTTTTCTTTAGACATTGATTACAAAATAATGAGATTCTAACAAAACGTAGCCTGTGTTACCTGAACACAAAATTACCAAATTTACCTCTTCAAGTTCTTGTTTAATAATCTAATAATATCTATAATATTTATTTTATAAATTTACTATTAAAACAGGAATGTAATATTTCTATATGCAAAATAAGACGTAATATAAGAAGATGAAGGTCGCATTCATGTAGTGTTGAAAGGGATCTCTGTCTTCATATCCTATCCCATTTATCAGAAATCCTAAGTTGGAAGCGTTCTCATACGTTCTTCGACAATCGTTTCCTATTTATCGCACACACAAAGTACCTTATCACATGCAGAGAGTATTTTACCAAATGTAAAAAATTGGAGCTGCGGTACAGACCACACCAATACAAAAGTGTATGTCAAACATACACAAACGGACACAATATATTAACTCAAAGAACAACTCTACATTAATGTATATGCAGTAGTCGTTTTAATTTTATGTCATAAATTGGAAGCTTATATAAGACAGTTAAATAAAAAAAATTTGCATACACATAATGTGAATAGATAACAAAATCTTTTAGCTGAGCGTACTTGCGTCTCCGCCAAATTAAAAGAATCATAATAATTTAGTCACGAGTCCGTTTAAATAACTTAGATGTCTGATTTAGGATTTTAATTTAAAAATACATCCGACCATCCAACTGTCCTAATAATAAGACCATTGCAGTATATATTTAATATGTCGCATATAGCTCAAACATCAGAAGTAAAATACGATCTCGCTCCAATATTTTATTTACTACGTTTTACAATTAAGTAAAATTTATTTGAATTTATTTACCGAAATGGACAACTTTGATGGCGGTACGATCAGACATTTTCGTGAGCGGATAGTTTCGGTAATTCGAGCACGATAAAGTTACCACAAGAATTCACTGTTTTAACAATAATTACAAACAAAAGGTGTAACAGTTTCTGGCAGAGAGGCATCAGTCTTCGGCACGGTTGGAACACGAATGTATCATGCCATAACTTAGTTAGCCGCTGTTTTGGAACGATTAACCGTATTTATGACTGCCTGTGACATGTAATTTAGGTAATTATGTCGGATTTGCGAGATAGGTTAGGAAGATGAAGATTGCGTTATATGTCGCTGTGTATTTATGAATATTTATTGACAATAATAACAGCCAAAAACTTGTCATGAAACGACGACACGTCATAATTACATTATTCATAACATCGTCCCAACGGCACGCCTGTTTGCTCAAATGTTTCAACCATCAAATGTGGAAACAAAATAAATGTACTTGTTATGTTTTATAAAATATTATTTTTAGATAGATACGTTTATGCCATACAATTCAGATTTAACATTTCCAGTGTAGGAACTAGCTTCACACGATCTTTACGAGCTAAAAACTATTTCTGAAGTAAGCGTTTGGTGGTAAATTATATTAGAGCGATAAAATCCGACGGTCATTGAAAACATAACAAAGAGAACAAACGTAAAAAGACTACAGGATGAATGGCGTTCCTCGTGCCACTTTCTCGTAATTTTCTCACAGATGACTATAAACATTTTATTTCTCGGCGATGATGATAATTATTACGCTTCTTATACAAATATTTACTAACTAGGTGTAGTGTAGGTATGACGAAGCTTAATAAAAATCAAGAGATAATATTCACTATAAATTGCATGAAATTAAATACATTGATTGTAAATAATTGTATTTATTTATTGGTATGTACTTAGTTGGTACATATATATATATATATATATATATATGTACAGTCTGTGTCTGCGTACAATCGCAGACTGGCTCCTTGATGATTAGTAGCCGCCTTCACATATGAGCATCCGAACTACCAAAAACATCACCGAAGCGTTGATGACCAAAACGTATGTATGTAATCCACTTATTACTGGGACTATGGCACGGCACGAAACATAAGCCATACTATAGTCTCATCCCTTGCTCAGTTAGGTGCACCACGAGCAGGGGAGGTTGGTTTAAACTCATATATTGATGTAATTATTATTTTCATCACAACTTATCACTGTCGCACTACTGAGCTCGGTTCTCCTCACACAGTATCAGGGGTGAATGTCAAGTACATCACGATAGCCAAATACAACTTGTTAAGCATCACAGAAATTTATAGAGAATTTATGGAGATGTGTAGATTGCGTGACAATATTTCCTTTTACGGAAGTTTCCTAAAACAAGTAATAATAAATTTCTAATTTAGGTACACCTAACTGAAAAATTTAAGGTGCTGGATTCGAACTTGCACTCACCCAAGGCTTTGCGAGAATTCAACGTGCAAACCACTTCACTGTTACTGAAGCATGTATACTAAAGTATGTGCTTTTCCATTCACTAATAAACGCGATAAATAATCGCGTTAATATGTTTCTAAAGTGCTGTAAACTATTACACAACTTCGGCAGATTTTATAGATATATACGAACATATACGTGTATACGTATCAACATAGATTATAAACGTAATAGCTTTTCGCCTTACTTTATCTTTAACTGTAAACTACACTTATACAAATAAAATGAATTTGAATTTGAAAAAAAACTCTTCAGAAAATTCGTAACATTTTAGCATCAAGGACTTTCTAATGTTGTTGCTCGTGGATGATTATGACTAATGATTATTATTATGATTATATTATGTATAATTACTTACATGTAAGTATTTCTTTGCACGTTTGCTACCTTTCCATTGATATTAATACATGTATTTGTGTATTCTACCTTCTAATTGGACATAATTTTAAAGCATATCTTTGTGGCCATTTACTTGATTATTTATATATTTGTTTTTACTGTCCTCTTCATAAAATGTCATATATTTTATTTATATCCTATTCCACGGGAACAGATCCATTTCCCGGGATCAAAGGTATCCTAGATTGTAAACCATAATATAAGTTAGTAATATGCCGAGTATCATCCGAATCTGTTCTGAAGTTTTAGTGTGATAAGTGGTTAGACAAAAACTAAAAAAAAATTTTGACTTCTACATCGATAATAAAGCATATCAACACAATCATTTTTAAAAAATATATAACGTACAGATTTAGCCCCATTACAATTTTATTATTACTATACTTATACTAATACTAATAGACTACGGTTTTTTCGATAACAACCTCTTTATAATGACCCAACAGTACAAATAGTTCAACATATATATTAAGAATAAACATAAAGCCACACATAAACAATGTGAACAATTCAATCGTGAATCGTGACGCTAAAAAATTATAATGCTAGTAGTCGTGCAGCAATAATTGTGGACATTATCAGTCTACAGAACGACATTTTTTTATGGTATTATCTGCCTATATACGTAGCACAAACTAGAAACAGTTTCTTCTCCACACGTTAGCAAATTAACAAGCCGACAAACAGGGTCAGTGCTGCATGTTCTATTAAGAAGATTAGTGCCCTGTGAAACGTAGATATCTTGAGGCTAGTAATTACGTTACATCTTTGTGACATTCATCATTGTGTAGTATATGAGAAATAGCTTGTTGCAAGAAATTTTAAGAATTATATACAACAATTCAATTCAATCCAAGAATATATATTCAGGAATTTCTTAAGTACTTACATTTTTACCGGAGAATTTCATGCACACTTACACATTTGCGAGCACTCAAAGATAGACATAAACACATGCGCGGAGATTACATCATACGCTAAATGTTTTGAGATTCGTCAAAAATAATACATCAGGGTCAACATTCACATACATATTCATACAATTCAAAAAATACATTGTAATATTTGCGCTCATTGTGACCAAACAACGCTATATAAAATTGTTTAGGTACTAACGAGACTCGCTTTTCACTTCACATAATACATTATTTAAATAAAATTGATGATCCTTGCTATTCAAGCAAAGATAAAATCGTTCAATGAAATCGGGTCACACAATCAACAAAACGAATCTATTGTATGAATCTCTTTTGAATATTATATATGATGTATTAAATGCTGTTGGTCTATTATGACAAAATATTGATAAGTTTGACACAGAATGATTCGGAAATGTCACTTACTCACATCGTAAAATTTGGGATCGCCTTACTTACTAGTTTCCCATACTTATCCAAAGTCCTTTCTCAAAAGCCGTCCTCTGCCAGCGTCAAACGGGTGCTTGAGTAAGCTGTTAGATAGTGACTAAAAAATGACAAGTTTAAGCCTTTCCTTTGATCTTTTCAAACGAATTTACAATACAATTTTTTTTGTGTGCAGTCATTGATCCGCTTTTTGAAGGTCCCCATATTTCAGCACAGTGCAAATACTTCACAGTTTAAACATACGTAGCAGAAAGTGTCGTGTAAACCTTACGTTAGACGAGCGCCACGTATCGAAATAATGTTTCTGGACAACAGTATTGTGGTGTTTTGAATGATAATGGAAAATCGCTGCCGTTTGTAAATTAAATAATACTACAAAACATTTCCCATTATAGTCCTTATAAAACGCAAAGCTACAGAGAGCTCACGGCCCTTCACAGACCAAGTGATTCTAAGCCGTCCGTGAACACGATTTTTTTACGATTCCGTACATCCGATAAAAACACAAACATTTCGTATATATATATTTTATTCATTTTTTGCAACAACTTTCAAACTATTCATATATACCTTTTTACCCACTGCCTAGAATTTCAGCATTTGATTTTTTTTTAAATATGATAAAAATCCATTGTGACAGACGGACACATGCGCCAATAAGAACGCGAATGATCCATTGAGGTTTCTATTTTTATGTCACACATAACTGAACTAACTCTAAGAATTATGACCTCATGAAACACTGGCAGACACATGAAAATTGACAACATGTAACTCACATCTGATTCGGAATTACTAATTTTTATTAAAAACTAGGCTAATGCCTATTTTTAGGCAACTGTGCCAAGTAATCTTAGCACCGTTTTTATTCAAATATTATGTTGATAAGAAAATGAAATCAGCTATTAATATGACTGTAACCGTATTTGAGGTAAGCTATTGATTTCAGTGGCTAAAGTCCGTTCGTTAATTCCATGTTACAAATCGCACCCTTAGAATGAAAGGGACTTAACTCAAAAATTGCAATTTATGGGAAATGACGAAGAAAGTTTTCAAAATTGTATGGTCTTGAGTACATTTAAAGAGACTGATGTATGAGGTTTTCCCTTTTCCCCTTTCTCACTCATAATTCGGGCTCTTTTTCACCATGGGGTTTTAGAGCAGGCTTTTTTAAGTAATTTATAGTAAAATCTGGAATTTCAGGAATTTTGAGTTAAGTCACTTTCATTCTAAAGGTGCGAAATATCCATATCCACTTAATTCCACACCAATTATATTTATATTACACGCTATTACTTTAATTAAATAATAAAATATCTACCTATATCATAAATTACATAATAAGCTAAGGATCCATTAAAAGTCGAATACAATGCTACTATTATATTTATTATAGGCAGAAATGGTGAAATTATTTACCTCAGTTACGTAATAACTGCTTATTCGATTAATTTCCTTCGTTCCTCCTATATGTAATGGTACCTCTTCGTACCTATTTGTATTTAGCTGGTGGTCTTCGGCATGCCGGGTGTCGGCGACCAAAATCAATACCTCGCTATATCGAATATGTTTTAGGCGTATATTTCATTAGCACTAGACTGTAATTTATATTTTATCACTATTCATTTATTAAAAACAGTGTTGAATATAAACTAAAGTAAGTAATGTATGCCCAATTTTTCCTTAGGGGCAGAGTTGTGGCAACCAATCGTGGCGAGTAAGTATCAACTTGAGAATGATATAAAACAAAACGTTTTAATTTTTTTTAATATAGCTACAAATAAACCTTTCAGTGCCTAATAATATAATTATGATATTAAAATCATTAGACGATCATGTAACTTTCTGATGAAACTTTCTAACCTGTTAAGCTCATATTGACAGAATATATTTTTGTGCCCAAATCCATGTTACGAAAGTTCATGAATGGTTAGCTAAAAACAATAGTGGTGTTAAAAACCACGTACTGATAAGACATACTGATAACTGATAATACTGATACTGATAAGACGTACTAATAAGACTTACCTCGACGACGCTCACCCGTACACGTCTTGCGCAAAAGTACGAATGTCACTTACACATTCGCTTCACTATCTGATTCATGCATGTTCCTTTGTTTTCCGAGAATATTGACGCGAAAGGCGTAGAAAGTTCTGGAAGACCAGGAAATCGCAATAAAAATCTGCAGGGCCGCCCACCAGTCATGCGGATTTCGAATATCAAAGAAAGAATTCTCTCTACGAAGCAATATACCAGCGATTAACGAGGACGACTGTATATTATAGTGTATACTGTGTTGTAGTGCAATAAAATCTCTGCGAAACAACTTTGGCGTTTTTAGAACCCATGTATCCTCCTTCACTTAACAATACATCCAGCGGCAAAAGAAGATTTTGCTGACTGGCGTTATAATTGTATTATATATAACAAAGTAACTGAATAAGTATTTGTCTTAAGATAGCCCTTCTTATTAGAGTCCCCAAATCTTTTCGGTTATTACTTAAGTTACCTAAAAATAACCTAAATAGACTGTACCTAAATAAAAATATTTATGAAGCTGATAAGATTAAGCTACCCACCTAGTTACCTAATTTATCATAATTTATGTGATTCGTGTTACCACAATATAATATTTATAAATTTCTTTTAAAGTTTCATCGTTAAAACAAGTCCCAAAAGCTGTTTGACCTTGGTTAAATTTATGATGAAAATATACGAGAAGCTTTTAATTTCATTGGTCTTTGTTTTGTATGATATTACGAGTAAGTAGCTTAACATCAGTCCTTATGAAAAACTTTCCACAAACATTAAAATTTATGTTAATAGTGCGTGATCATGATTTCTAGAATCGTTTGCAGTGATACAAGGTAACCGTGTAATAACCCGCGATAAGACGACATCGAACCAGTCCGTAGTTGAAAGGGTGACCGCTGTTGACAAAATTTCGCTAGTGCTTCCGTGCGATTAAGGCGTTTGCATTGATTGTTATCATAAGATAATGGCTGTGATCTAGAGGCACTTTAGAGGCTTGAGGCACAATAAATTGTAACACTTAAGTTAGGCACATTCCCGTCTACCAATTCACACTGTTGGTATTTTTTCTTCAAATTTAAATGGGATCAGACGACAAGTATACCCCATCAAACAAAAATTATTTTCCAAATCTGTTAATAAATGATGGAGTTCCGAGGGTAACAAACTTAAAAAAATATATAAACGAATTGAAAACCTCTTCCTTTTTTGGATTCGGTTAAAGGTTCACCATAAGTATGTAAAATTTAGTGACGTAACGTCCTTTCTAAGTATACGAGCGGAGAGAAGAGAGTACGGAAGGCGTAATGAGGCATCGCCGGCTGTCGAGCGACGTTGCTAGCACGGGATATACGACCACGTCTCAAAATTGAAACATAAGTAATTTTTTTCAATATTATTCTTTTTAGTGTCGAGGAGTGTTATTTCGTTTAACATGCCTAAACATTATTTATTCGTATACGTGATTTAATTATTATTCTCGTTTTATGATTCGTTTTTAGCTCCATTGAACGGTACACTTGATAGGGGTAAAAATGTCCAATGTGGACCTTTTAACCCAGACTAAACCATTTACCCCATCGTTAATATATTGGTTATCAAAAACATTATTTGTTTCAGTATGTGCAACTATAAAAGAAAACCTGTTCGTATCCCTATTACTTGTAGAGTTGATGCAGCGTGCAACTGATTTATTTGTCAAGTAGCAAATGCCCTGCCCAATTAAGTTAAACACGTTGAGATACCTGTTTGTTCGATTACTGTGGTATATTTTGATGTAGTGAACTCGATATTCTCAGTATAATAAAATAGTAAAATTGGATCCCCAAGCCCCGACATACCCTACTAGCGAGAGCAAAAAGAAAATTCTTGCTATATTCCACGATACTCTGCAATACGTGATACGATAAGTGAAGATACGTTTCCATATTCCAGCAATTTTCTACAATTGTTAAGCTTAAGTGCGCCAAAACCGCTATGAGACTGAAATCCAGAGGATGCGTAATTACTTAGAAACTGGAACTTCAGGATAGAGGCTAAACCCTACATACAAAAAATAATATATATCTATGCCTGACTTCTAAGATCAATTTAAAATTAGTTATAAACCCTATTAGTAATGCGCACTGTATAATTTGGTTACATTTTCATATCGCCTTCAAGTTTCCACTTTTTTTTTATGAGGCTCGGTGTTTTTTTTTACTATACGGTTCCAAAGTTGATATGTAATTTACTTACAGGAGCCTTTTTAATCAACAGCTTATAAATAAAAAAAAAATATGGTATAGAAGAATATGTCAATTACTAATGACAATTAGATAAATAGTACCGCAACCAATTCCGAGCAGGTTTAAGGTTTATGATTGCCATAATAATATGTTGATTTAAAACATGTGCTGAGTGGTTTCTTTCGCCTATTCTTTTCCTCACTGTTAAAGCACCTTTTCGAAACAGCAGTAAAAGTAAAAATTTACAAAATACCTAAATGATAAAATGAATTTGAATTTGCAGTGGACACTTAATACCAGCTAAACTGCTCGTTAGTTGCTTCAATATTAATAAAAAATGAAAGGATGGCGTTACCAAAGCTAGCTACATAATCTTCGAAATTTCCCACCTGCTAGTACGCAATTACTTTGAAGACCATAAAATCTTTTGAGCGATTTGTTTACTTCCAATATTCATGAGTCAGCGCTTAGTGCTCTCAAGGTGATGAAACGAACTGAGCCCAAAATAATTGTTTCATAGAAAAACTGACATAAACTAATTTATTATATACAAAATATGCAAGGTGGAACTGCCTAAAAAGAATCTATTGTTATTTTCCTTACCTACAGCGCTTTAGTCAACATACTTGTTCTTAAAGAAGTAAGTAAGTAGAACAGTTCCACCCAGATTTTCCTAAAATATACAGCCGAGGGCGGTCTACGTTTACATAAACCTTTAAAATATAGTAAAGTTTACCTTTACTTGGGAACTTTAAATCTAGTTCATCTTTGTTTAGTTAATGTTAAAGAGTTTCACGTACATATTATCGGTAAGATAATGCTTTTCTGTTAATAAGGTTTAATAAAAACACATTCGTATAAAGTACAAAAAACAATTCGTCTAGTAGTCATTTTTTCGTTTTCCGTGTCAAAGATGTAGCTACTTCAAGCCGTATTACGCATATATTTATTTTTTTCAGCACTTCGTCTGTTTAAGCGTTATAAATTTTTTTTAAAGCAAAGGTACATATACTGTAGTTACACTAAACACTATTTATATAGAAGACACATAAAATAATAATAATAAATAAATAATTTATAATACCACGTGACATGACTTATAGGACATTTCTGTCGTGAAGTAAGTTTCGCGGTTCACTTGAGATGTTAGGGAACACACATGAGACAATCTAACTTAGTAGCTCAGTATAAAAATTAATTAAAACGTTTGTGTAACGTTCCATTCAATTTTACTTCTGAGTTTTTCTAGCATACATAGGTCGTACTAAAAATGTGACGATAAATCTTTATGAGCATCTACTTGAAAAATCTGAAAGGTATTATAAAATTATATAGAAGCAAATAAATCAATAAATAGTAACATTAGTAACATGGACTAAGGCAACTTATCAAACTTTTGAGAGGAAATATCAATGCAAGGATAATATTATGTTATGATGACAATAATCTGTGACAATCAATAATATTGTTATATAACTGTATATTATTTGTATATAGGTTCGCAAGTTCTTCACAAGTCATAACTATCACAATGTTGCACTCGAGTTTCACAATAAAATCCTTGAGCACAGGCGCAGGGTTGCCGGCCTCTCGATCTTCTATAGTGTACGAATTATTCGAAATAATTCCCCCATGGCCGTTCCTGCATCAAACAACCTGACGTACGGTGGGTATCCATCCTTAGGTAGTCAACGTACCGCCTGTACGGAGGACGCAGTTTGCGTCGTCATTCATTATACGCACTACAAATAACTGGAATAATTTGCCCGCGTCGGTGTACCAGCCTACTTACGATGTGGGAGTCTTCAAGAGGAGAGCGAATAGGCTTTTATTAATTAGTGCGTTCAACATCTTAGACTTCATCACCACTTACCATCACGCGGGATTGTTTCCAAGCATTAACTTATTTTATGTAAAAAAACTTAACCTCCCTTCGAAATAATTATAAAAAAGTGTCAAATATACGGGTTCCTTCACGATATTTTCACTTAGCGAAGCAAGTGTTAATTCTTAATACGCACATATCTAACAAATTATAGGTGCTCCAGAATTTAAACTTGTACCATCAGTATCAGGGACCACTTTTTAACTATTATATACAGTCATTATCACTATCACTACATACAGTTATACTTAATGATTTCAGAAAAGATTATACAAAACAAAATTCCTTAGATATAAGGATTACTGAGCTAAATTTTGTTTAAAATTATAGTTAGTAAGTTCTTATTTCAATCAAAACCTCGTTTCATGTTATGTTAAACGACCGTTGAATGTTATGGTAAAAGGATAATTTGAGCCATCACAGCGATGAATCAGGTAAAAACCCATTTCCCTAACCGGATAATATAGAGCCGGTATTCATACAGAATCAGTATACTAAAGTAAATACTGCAAGTCACTGTGAGAGAGTTTTTTTAAATTTACCTTAAATATATTTAAAACAAATTAACCGGATTACGCATGTCTAAAAAGAGTATTAAATAAATGTATAAATAGTATAATAACAAAATCATTATATGTATATAATAGTGTTATGTATGATTATATGAGTGAAATGTTTTTTTACTTGTATAATTGTTTCTGTATTAAGTTTTTTGTATTGCATATAGTTTATTCCTGTATTGCAACTATGATTTTGTTTACGTCCGAAATATTTCTCTGGAAATAGTGTAATGGATAATCGTAATGTACAGTCAACAATATAAACAGAATTCTATATCCGAATGAAATCATAGCGGCGCATCGACGTCATTTAAGTCGTTTTGCATTATACGGACCAATCTCAATAGCGACTTTATATTTAATGAGTGAAATTTACGACACTGAAAATTTACAAAAAAAAAGTAATTACATTGACATTCCAATTCAAGCATATAATAAATGATAACTAAGTAGGATTTTTCTATTATCCTCTAAGTACTTTAAAATTTATACATACATACATGTATATATTTTAAATTACGTTTATTTTAAATTTATTACTGTAAAACGTACATATACACAGATTTATTACTGTAAAATGTACCAGCCCTGGTACAACGGTTCGTGTGCTGCACCGACGACCATAAACATGATGCTTTCCAGGCCTGGAAATCAGCGTACACATGCAAGGATCCATCAGCCCCAGAGCTTAAAACAAAGCTCAATGCTGCCTCCCGGTCAGCTAAGAAGTGGATGGCCAAGGCGAAGACCAAGTTCATCGGCAGAATTGGCGAGCGGTTAGTCGGCTACCCCTCCGGGAGTCGTGCATTCTGGTCGCTGGCCTAGGCTGTCGAGGGCAACTTTTGTCGGTCATCTCTTCCACCACTGCGCAAACCGGATGAATCCATTATCCATACGGCAAAGGGGAAAGCTGAACTTCTTGACACCCTCTTTGCCGCCAACTCGACTCTTGATGACGGGGGGACCACACTGCCTAACATCCCGCGGCGTGAGAGCTCGATAAATGAAATCCTCTTCACTCAAAAAGCGATCAAACGAGGTCTTCAGTCTCTTGATACCAAGAAGTCGAGTGGACCGAATGGTATTTGGTCGATGGTATACCCGCAGTAGTGTTAAAGACGTGTGCTCCCGAGTTTACTCCCGTCTTAACGCGCCTATTCTCGCTCTCCTATGCCACAGGAATTGTACCGTCTTCGTGGAAGAGTGCCCTGGTTCATCTCATCCCCAAAAAGGGCGATCGCAGCGACCCGGCCAATTACAGGCCTATAGCGATAACTTTCCTGCTTGCTAAGGTAATGGAGCATATAATTAATACGCAGCTCCTGAGATCCTGGAGAATCGTCAGCTGATTAGTGACCGACAATATGGCTTTCGCCACGGCCGCTCGGCTGTTGACCATCTAGTGTATCTGACGCACCGGTGGGCTTAGGCCCTAGAGAGCAACGGGGAAGCACTGGCAGTCAGCCTTGATATCGCTAAGGCCTTCGACTGGGTCTGGCACAGGGCCCTTCACGCGAAGCTACCATCCTACGATCTCATACCGAATACATACAACTGCATACCGAAAGGTTATGCAGTTGGGTATCTTTCTATCTGAGCGACATATTAAGATCTTAACCGACCGTTATTGCTCGGCTAAATGCTGGCATTCCCCAGGAGTCTGTGATATCCCCTACACTATTCATTCTGCACATCAATGACATGCTACAGCACGCTAGTGGCATTCATTGTTATGCGGATGACAGCACTGGGGATGCTTACTACACAGGCCCTGCAAAATCCTTTCGGTCACAAGTAGAGGATAATAGAATTAAACTTGTGTCTGAAGTCGAAGCCTCTCTGGAGCACGTCTCGGAATGGGGTAAACTCAAGTTAGTAAATTTTAACCCCTCGAAGACACAGGTTTGCGCGTTTACCGCTAAGAAAACCCTATTTGTCATGGCGCCTCAATTCCAGGGTACCGCGCCCACCGTTAGTAATAGTGTTGGGATTCTGGGCGTTGACATATCGAGCGACGTGCAGTATCGGTGTCATTTGGTGGCTACGGCCATGTTGGTCTCTAAAAAGCTTGGCGACCTGAATCTGGCGAAGCAGTACTTCACTGCGAGGCACCTGCTGATGCTTTATAAAGCACAAGTCAAGCCTCACATGGAGTACTGTTCCCACCTCTGGGCAGGGGCGCCAAAATACCAACTTGACCTATTTGACGCCGTGCAAAAGCGCGCGATTCGAATTGTCAACGATCCAAGAATCACTCATAGGTTAGGACATCTAAGTTTTAGGAGGAACATCGGTTATCTCTGTGTGTTCTACCGCCTTTACAACGGTGAGTGCTCCGAGGAATTGTTCGATCTGGTGCCTACTTCGCCCTTCTACCACCATACCATTCGCCGAGGAAGGAAGTGGAGAAGCATCACGGTCCGATTCTCTAGATAGTTTTTGCCAAGAACGTGCAAATTGTGGAATGAGCTTCATTCTTCAGTATTGCCGATACGCTATGACATGGGGTTCTTCAAAAAAGGTTTAAAAAGAGCTCTCCTTCAGGGCCGGCGTTGCATGGGCGATTCCCCTGCCGTTGCCCATGTCAACAGGCAACGGTGACCGCTTACCGTCAGGCGGCCCGTCCGCTTTTACGTCAGCTCTTCAAGCTATAAAAAAAATAAAAATAAAAACGTATATATAAAGTATACTAAAATAATATTATTCAATTCTTACACATCTATATTATTTGAATACCGTTATAATTAGAAACAAAAGTATATTCTGACAATACAATTAATTTGTATGTTTGAATAATAAATAAGTTAATCAAATAAACCCTGATAAGTACTACATAATATAATGCAATACTTTAAATACCGTTGAAATATTTATTGTAAAAGATACATTGAATAAATCGCAAATTAAATATTTGATGATAAACTTTTAAACATGCCATGCGCATATCTTCATCTGCTTCACTTGCCACTAATTCATGTTTCATCCCCAAATTCAGGCCATCGCGGAAACTAGACCCCACGATTTGTTAGACGCAAAGTGACGCTAATAGTCACAATTTAGTGAAACACTTATTCTGAATAAATCTCGGACATCAGTGTGGACTCTTCAAGTACATAATATAACCTTTAAACCGAGTAATATAAATTCAAATTGTACAGTGACGCTGCCTGTTGTTTATTTTTAACTCTGCTGCTCCGTGTCTATTGCAAACAGATAAAACAAAAATAAAATTGTGACTACCATAACATGGCAATGTATAGTTAGTTCGTTACGCAGTGATAATGGATTTATTGTTTGTTTTAGATTGTCAACTTCAAATACATGATTTCACTGGTGCCCTGATTTAACATACTTGCAAACTGAATAATTATGAAGGGTATGAAAACATAAATATACAAATTCGGATTGAAAGAAATTTGTATATTCAATACAATTGGTTTGTCCTGTCAGCGCCTCCGCTGGCTAGCTTCAATATATAGAAATACATTTACAGATTCAAGTTTTATCAGAAACTTGAATAGAAAAATAGAAATATAAACAAATGTAATTCAAAGTGGGAATACACTTACCGGCAAACGTTAGAACAGCTCTTACTTCTATATAGTATATACACCAATGCACACAACGCCGATTGAAACTAATGAGATGGGCCTAGAAGCAGTTTTTAACTTATACACGTGTTTATGGGTTATATTCACACGTTTAAAGTATTAACAAAAGTTCTTTAACGGTTACTATTCGTAGATAAACAATTATTTACACGACTTGATCATATTTATTTATGTTTATCATTTGAGTCTGTGACCGAGTCACACTCCGGCCGGTCCGCTACGAAGTCGCGTCGTAGCGCGTAGCGGTGCGAGTGAAACGAATGGCGTACTGACGGCGAGCCGCACGGTGACTGCCGCCTGAAAACACCGTATTCCACTCCTCGTACTATATATACGGGTGGCATCACAGAACGGCGTACTACCTGCACTGGTACAACAGCGCTGCTAAAAACTAACGCAAGTAGACACTGTAGTTTAGATTAACGCTAATTTCGTAACAACAATATAATAATAATGGTTATCGTATGCAATGAATAAAAAAATAATCTTAAATATTCCAATGAACACGTAAACTATGCTTCTTACATAGCGAAAACAAATATATGTGTTTAGTTAGACAAGAATAATATTATTCCAAACTAACTACTCCCATATTGTCTTAACCTATTAATTCAATATACAGATATAGAACATATTCCGAGTATGTACTTGAGTTACTGAACTAGTCTCCGCGCTATGCACTGCACGACACGGAACCAGTGCCCGATACACGCACACATCCGCCGCCAGAGCGCTATATGAACTTTCAACATCAACGTATAAGTGTATTATTGTTATCTGTAGATAGATACCTATTAGTAGATTTGGCGGCTTTGTAAACATTGCCGAGTCGCGCCAAAACGTGCTCTCTTATCGTGTAAACTTAGGAGTTATTTTTTTTTATAACAGTTTTATATTCATTATTATACTAATCGTTTCGATTAATCGATTCATTTAATTATTTCGATTATCTTTGTAACATGTTATTAAATTTTGTCTCCTTCATTGATGATAATATGAGTGTGTCTCAATTAGTTTCTACAACAATTTACATCTTAACGCTAGTATCTGAGAGCTATTTTATATTTCTCTCCACTTCTTGTTCTTCTCTCTCCAGTTTACACAGATATGTTACATAGTAAAATAAAGATTTGTGTAAACTTCTAATTGACGTTCATTTTGTAATCCAATATTACATTAAGAAAATATTTCATTTTATTTACTCAACTATTTATTTGATATCTGTTCAAACTTCTTTTTTTTATCACTCTTTCTATAAAGCAATACCCACTCGTAATCGAACTCAGCTTACTGTGTAATCGAATTTTACGTCAGGACACTACGGTAATAAAAGTAAAAAATACATTCGTAAACATCAAAATCTCACCAAAATCTGTGAAATCAAATCTCAACAAAAGTTGTTCTAAGTTGATTTTTCACTTTTGTTTCCTTCTTCTCTTCCGTGATTGGTCCCGGTAGAAGAAGCAGCAAGAAACTCGCAAGATATTTATATCTTTAAAGTAATCATCTAGTTCATAATAACATTTCTTCATGAGATTGCTTCTGACGTGAGTGTAAATATTTACAGTATGGTATTTCCGTCAATTGTAACGGAATTTTGTTATCACTCTATACATATTCACCTATGAAAAATTTGATATTTAGTGCTATCCGTAGTATTCATGTTGTGAACATCAGACTTCTTAAGAAAACTATCAGTATATTTTAATGTACATAATATTAGTAAAAATGTGTTGTGATGCAACAGTTAACATACTGATTTCTTTAGTCATCAGTGGTTTATTACTTTTAATGTTTTTAGACGTGGCGCAGAGATATATAACTCTAATATATAATATAATAAAAAATCCTGTCCTACTATTTTCTAAGGAATCTTGAAATGGCGAGAATAGCGTAGAGCTCTGGAAACCCCTACAAAAACAGTATAAATAGAGAGCATGGCTGCTCAACAGCGTGACTTGTCACCACCAGAGGGCTGTTGACCCTCTCTAGACCCTCTAGAGACTCCTCGCATGGGCCTGCTCCCTCCGTGGCCGCGCGCCACGTAGGGAGGCAACGTACGTACGCGAATTATTCAGTTTTCGAATATGAAAGCGCCGAGTTCTCTCTACGGAGCGAGATACCTACGAGCAACCAATATATGACTGCAACTGTTAACTAGTATTGTACGTCAGTTTTTAAGAGTGCAATAAACTCTTTGCAAATATTTTTGGTTTTTCTCGAATCCGTGCATCTTGACACGTAACAACGATACGTACAACTTTAACCAATTTCAAATACAAGAACTACGGTTCCGTTTACCGCTGGTCATAATACTGGACTGAAATGAAATTACTCATTAAATAACACCACTTTACATTTTTCGAACCCAAGCTATTTTACTTGAAGCAACTTGCTTGTGCAAATGAGGCAATTCTACGGCCTGAGGCGTCCCTAAATAAATTTAATACTCCCATATGGTAGGTACTTGAGATATCGCGATTTCGGCAGTCGTAAAATTTTGAAATTATATTTCTATAACATTGTAATTGAATACAAGATAAAATAAGATAATTCATCATTCTATATATTAATTTATAAACTTATCAACAAATGTTTTATCAAAATTTATAACACATCAGTAATAGGGATTAAATTTAATGTTTATAGTAGGTCATTTATTTCATAATTTATTTATTCCTTAATTGGTTTTTTGTTAATAAAACAATATAGATAATTAAATAAAGACACTTTTACATTTTCTATCTGAGCATCTATTTTGTGTTGATTCTCCGCATCTTGAAGTGTTTTTCATACATCTGCAGCGAACGAATATTGTAAGGACACTTTGAAACAACACCTAGCCTTATATATTCTTTCCACTTTAACAGCATCCCATATTGGTAACCCCGACGCAATATTAACACAACACATTCTGATAGAATGGGATTCGATAGGATCAGATATATTAATATATATCTATATAGAGAATACGATAGATACTTTTTTTAAGTGTCTGAATACACAAAACTGAATATATAACGATCAATCACGTGGTAGTTAAGTTCAGTCGCAACAAGCTCTCGTTGCGATTTACATGTAAGTTAAATAATAGTAATAGTTACGCGTAACATGATTTAGCTCACCGCTACTTTAACAATATTGCTCGTTATTAAATAATCCTATTATCTGGTAATAGATTATTACTAGCCAAGTAAATGTCAAAAAAGGTATTATTTATTGATAGATATTCACAGCGGTCGTAGCCCATCATTTGAACGATACGTATCAGCGATGTAAAGTGTTACCGATCCAATGTTTAACGTTATTTACGCATAGGAGATACGAGCGAGCTCAGTTATGTTCTTTTATATCCGAGCTCTAGATACGAATAGTAATAATTTTTGATCCTCATCAAAGCCCATATCTTTCCCACAGAAATCATGTGTCATTATCAGGTGTCTCACATCGTGATGATTTTAAAACTATAATCGACGATGCTGTCCAAATACTGCTTATATACATTTCACACACCTTCAAAAACATTATGAAAAACTCTCAGGTATATAGTTTTCCTCGCGTTGTTTTTCACCAGCAAAATAACTGATAATTAATTTGTATAAGCATATAATTTTGGAAAATTAGACAACCAGGATAGACCAACAGACAGGATTTGTAACCAAGTTTACCTTGCACTCCTCCGTCATCGACTGTAGTATACGGTATTTAATAATTATTCAAGTCATGAATCGAAAACAGAGTCAATTTATTATTCGTTTAATTTTATTCAAGGTTTTACAGTGACTTTTTCATTTGGTTTATTCTTATATTTTTCATGCGTGTTTCATTTACACAATCTAACAAACTCATAAGTTAAATCACAGTTGATTTACTTTATGATCACTTCAACATATTTATAAATCCGCTCCAAAACTAACAGACTCTCGAAAAAATATTTAACCGATTTCTTCATGCAACAGAACAAAATACAACTCCAACATTTCATTGGACTCATTTCATTAAATCAAGTCGAATACGGTCGTTGAGATTGCAATATTAATTTACAATACCCAAAGGGTAAGACATCAAGTACATACAATACCGTAGTTCCTTAGAGCACTTACCACCCTTAATAAACTTAGTAAGGTCATTATATCCCTTCTGAAGTGTAAGAGGTTCAGCCTGACAATGACCAATGTGATATTGACGGTTCGGACTGGGGTTTTGCCTCAAGTTAATTTTATTTAAATATCCACAATTTTAGAAGCCAGATTGTTTTCCTTTAAAACTGCGAAATCATTTCACTTTTTCGCCGCAAAACTAATCAATCTGTCATCTACTAACCATTTTTTTTTTCTAATACGTTTTACACACACTCCCGCACTAGGATTCATTGTGTTGCGGGTAGCATGGACATACACAAATATGATATTACAAACACCCAAGACTCGAGAACAAACATTTATCTGTCGCATAAATGTTCGCCTTGGCCGAGAATCGAACCCGAGATCCCTCGCTAGGCAGGCAGGGTCACTACCAACTGGGCTAAGGGTTCGTTAAGTTATAATTAGTTAAATAATAATATTATTAACAGCAATTAATGTGGAAGTATATTTACTACCGTGACAGTACTTTAATAATATGAAAGCGTGTTCCTATCTATAAACAAATGTGTACGCGTTCCCGTGCCTGTGCGTGTGTATATGTGAACAGGCGACAACTACATTCGCAATTGTTAATATTATTAAGTAAACGTAAAAAAAAACAGATAACGTTACGATTCGATTGCTACCAATAGTAATTGTGACTACAATCAATCGATCAGTCCAATTCATTGTTGCTGGAAACATCCTTGAGAAATCTTTATGGATCAAATCGACGAATTTGTGGAAAAATATCAGTCAAAAAATATTCATACCGTAAAGCAAACGTCAATTACACGTTTGAACGATAGTTTAAAATGTGTGATCCATCTTTTGATAGGAGACGGCCATAAGTTTGTGTATGTAAAGAAGTATATAACATGTAATTAATATCACTATCAAGAATCTTAACACACTGAATTTGATACTATTTTCAATATACATAATATCAACAACAAGTAATAATATCTAAAATCTAATTAAAGTTTTTCATAACACACTTAAAATTGAACTACCAGACATACACTTTTGAGACATAATGTGGTTACTTGACAAAGAAGCGTGAACACACAAGAATATAATAACCGGCGTATGAAAAAATATAGTGCGATTAAAACCAAGTGAAACTATAAATATTTCAAAAGCTCAAAGTAAAGCAGATCATAAGATTTTACCGGAAAATACGCCACTCTTTTCGGCATCCGAAAGCCTTCAGGCAGCGACTCCTTAATCCTTACGACACTGGTTCACAAGCTAGTCGTAAGAAATTCCTGTAATTCAGCAAAATATTCATAAAGGGCCTTAATTAATTAATTAATTTAAATCATTAATTAATTTGAATTGTGTCTTTAGACCACGTACATGGGTGCTTATGTCACAACATAAAGGCGTGAACTAACAAAAATAGAAAAACCGACATATCTAAAAGATACAAATAAAACTAAAAGAAAAAAAATCAATAAATTTTCAATAATAGGAATACTGTGAAGGGTCTAATCACAAAATAACACTCTCTACTTCAGACAGCGACCTTCTAATCCTAAAGCTACAGGTGTCAAACTAGCCGGCAAATCCTTTGCACTCTACGAAATACGGTATTCCTAGAATTCAATGATGTGTTGATTACTAGGGCTTATTAGAAGACAAAACAACCCAAACTACAAATCAACGTTCGCAAAGTGACAATCGGAAACAGACCTATCGCGATATGGCGCAACCCGTCAAGATACACGATGATAATTAAGATAATTATATTAAATGTACATACTATAACAACATGCATGAAACCGATAAGGTACTGTCGCATCACGTCATGCTACGTCACGCAAATGTTTTTATACCATTATTCTGAAGTCCATCTAAGAAGAATTGAAAGCAGGCTCCATTTTTCTATTGTACAGTCGGCTATAAAAAACGATCGACATGTATGTAGTTAACAATATTGATAAAAATAATCTCAACTTTCCAATTTTATCCAGTCCTTGCTTAATAATTTAATGGAATCGACAATCTTTGATTTATTAATAAAAAAATTGTCGAAAGTTTTTTAAATCGGATGTACTGATGATTTGCAGATTGGGTCTTAATAATAAACATCCGTTATACAAGTGTTCGGAACAATTCGGAAAATCTTAGGTACGAGAAAAATTTAAGTAAATACATTATTAATAACATGTATCTGTTTAAATTTGAAATTATATATTTGTGGTATAAACCGAGGACAGCATCGAAGTGAAATAAAGTCGACGTTAAGATAGAAACTGTAAAACAGTCGTATAACATTTATGAGCCAATTTTCAAGCCGGCAATCTTACATGAAATAGTCACCTGATCTGTAAAACGTGAGAGCGAGCCACAAAGATAATATCATTCCTTTCGCACACCACTCAAATTTTATTTCTAAATTGATACTCATATAGAGTGTTTGATTTG
Organism: Megathymus violae; assembly: GCA_003671415.1. Lineage (NCBI taxonomy): Eukaryota > Metazoa > Arthropoda > Insecta > Lepidoptera > Hesperiidae > Megathymus > Megathymus violae. Next base: position 2,150,440 of record PDGT01000034.1, read on the forward strand.
TGTAAAATTATGTATTAAAATTGTTTCATTATATAATATCAAATGTTATATAAGGAAAAATGTATTATATAAGATTTTGGATGCTTGTAGTCCGAACCTAATACATACTCTCTTCCAACCATTCTTTTAATTAATCTATGGTTGCAATTGTCCAGTCTTGTCTCTAATTAATCTGTGCTCAGTATGTACTCTGTTATAAGAACTACAAAGCAAAGCAGCCTTTAATTTTTGTAACGAAATTAAATTTTAGAATGGCTGCTGTTAAAACTATTGAAGAAGTACATCCTGAAAATTTGGAAAATGATGAGGAAGAAGAAATTGACTGTGCAGAAGAATCTAAAGATCCCGCTAAGAAGAAGAAAAAGAAAAAAAAGAAGAAGAAGACAGGTTAGGTTAAACTTTTATAAGCGTGAACAAGTACAAAAATATTATAACCTTTGAAGAATTGTATGATTAGGTTTTTAAATGCATTTTATTGTTAAAGCAGCGAATGAAACCTCGGTTGGTAATGGTGTAACAGAAGTCCCTAACAATGTGCAACCTGTTTCTGTGGACGATGAACTCGGGGAAGGTGAAGATAAGAAAAAGAAAAAGAAGAACAAAAACAAATTGTCTAAAAGCAGTGGGAAAGTACAAACAAACCCTCCAACTATACCAATATCAGAACTGTTTCCTGATGGTTTGTATTTTTATAATTTTGTAAGCATCCATACCTCCATATCATCATTACAGTTATTTTTTTAATGCAGTCAGTATGTAATCAAAGTTTGCGCATAAAATGACTAAGTTCTCGGCGTTTGGCTTGCATAGGTTAATTGACCTTTCTGACCTTCATAAAAACATTGAATGTGATGGCAAATTAAATGGATTGGTGAGTGACAAGCAATTAAAAACACGGTAGAAAAGAAACTAATAGAAAATACATTTCGAGATAATGAGATGGCTGCAGAGTACTAGAGGATAATGTTACGGTTTAATTTTTAATTTTTTTTCTGCTGATATTCACAACAATATTCAGAATACATTTTGGGCTTGCTCCAAATATTTTTTTATTAAAATGATAAAAATATTTACATTTATAATACATGTGATATATATAGTAATGCTGGCTATGACATTTTCAGCCAAGGCTTCGTAATAGTCAAGCACACACACATATGTACTAACACACACAGAATGCTTGGACTAAAGCAAGTATTAAAAACAGTGCAGTATTAATATACTCTCTTAGATGCCTTCTCTGAGTTTGGCTCGACAATATACAGGAACACATGCATATACTGTTTAATGGACATGATTGGGGAGGCTACAAAGCAGGGATGTTATGGAGCTCCTTAACTAAAACTATTGGATATCTGAAATAAAATTATATCTGAAACCATAAGTGAATCCAATAAAAAAGTTTTGGATAATTTCGGATAGAAGCACTGTCTTATTAAAGCACCCTATAACTGGTTTATGCTTGCCGAGCTGATACATTAGCCATGTCTTTCTTATTTAAGATAGTTTTTATTGTTTAATAAATTTTTTTGATTATACTACCACACAATACCTAGAAATAAAGTCAAACTTTGTAATACATTATATGTTTTTTCCAAGTCGTAAATCATGTAATATCCATAACCGAAATTACCCAAAACAATTGGATAATCTGAAATAATTTCAAATCTATAACTGTAGCCAAAACTGGTAAAATATTATTCATACATACGTATCCATACCCGGATCCGAACTTTCATATCCATAACATCCCTACTAGAAAGCATCCAGAAAGTAGAGACTGAGTTTTATGAAATACTATATATTGTATTCTATCCATTTCTCTCATAGACTGAATCCTATAGATGTATGCATTTGCCTCTTTTTACTGTAGCTTTTTGGTTTCATAAATTTTCAAGTTGCAACACTACTGAAGAAGTTTCACTTCAGAAAAACTGTTTATGATAAATTATTCTCTGTGGTAATATTTCATCTAACCACCCTAATGAACTAAAAATGCTTTTATTCCTTGTTGTTCAATTGCATAACTATGAAAATAACTGATATTTTGTCTCAGTATCTGGGAGATGAATCTCCTTCATTAGTTTTACCTTTTTAGTTATTATCAGGGCTATCATTACAATGTTTGCCATATTAAAATAGATATAACAAATGGACAACCTACATCATTTAATATGTTGTTCTGTTTAGCTTATCCATGCTAGCTGGTTTTTAACATCATATACATTTTGATCAACCGAGATTAATTATTCAATTATACTGAACCAGGCTTGATTCTCGTTAGGGATGACTTTTTGAGGTCCAAACACATTAGTTGTAACTATTTCTGAGATCATATTTTTTTGTAAATACATGTTTGATGCAACATAGAATCCTTGTTTATATGTTTATCTTCATTGTTATTTCAATGTGTTGTTAATATGATATAAATTAATGTGTTGTTTTATATAACTAAATGTGTCCTATATGCCTTATTATTAAGTTACACTGCCTATGTAACCATTAATTTACTAAATTAAGTAGAAATTTCAACATGCACATAACAACAAATATTATTACTTATTAAGGCAACTTCCCTGAGGGTCAAATAATGGAGCATGGCCCTGCAGAAGGTATTGATGATAGAACTGCGAAGGATCGTTTTTCGAGTGAAGAGAAGAGAGCCTTGGATAGACTTCATCAAGATATTTATCAGGAGATAAGACATGCTGCAGAAGCACACAGACAGGTTTGGTTAAGCATGTTTTCGTAATAATTGAGATAAAGCTTAATATAATATTTGAGCTCTACTGACAACACTATCTACTGCTTTCTGGCAATAATCATATGGTAATTGAATGAAAACAAACCTTGGTTTACCCCATATACATTTTTTAAATTTAATGAAGTGATATTAAAAATATAAAATAAAACTGAAAATTTGAGTTATCACTAAAACTGTTATATTTTTTATCAGTACTGTAATTTTGATAAAACCTTATTTTAATTTATAATAATAATTATTATTATTCCAACTTTAGGCAATGTTTATCATGTTTTACTTTTATATGTCATAATTATAGAACAGATGTTTTAGTCAAAATATAATATACATATAAATATATATTTATACTTTTAGACACGCAAGTACATTAGAGACTGGATAAAACCTGGTATGACAATGATCCAAATCTGTGAAGAACTGGAATCTACTGCTAGACGTCTGATTGGTGAGGATGGACTTAAAGCTGGACTGGCCTTCCCCACTGGGTGCAGTCGCAACCACTGTGCCGCTCATTATACACCAAATACAGGTAAATATATTATCTACATTAATTAAATAAAACAAAGTAGTAAAATAACATTTTTATTACATTATTTTATTAATTTGTTATCAAACTCTTACACATAAACTAATAATACCCTTAATTGCCTTTGTATTTAAATTTATCCGTATTTTAGAAAAACGTACATGTATAGTCTATTACCGCATCCACATTACAATTATCAATACAGGTAATATTTAACAATGTGATAACATGAAATAACTTGTTTTTTTTCTTACATTGTTTCTTACATTGCTCTACAAAAATTAAGAGCAGTGTGGATGTACATTATTATTATTTTTAATTCCATTGCAGGCGACACCACTGTTCTTGAGTACGACGACGTGGTTAAGATTGATTTTGGCACACATATCAACGGTCGCATCATCGACTGTGCATTCACTCTGCACTTCAACCCACGCTACGATCCGTTAGTGAAGGGTGTGCAAGAAGCAACTGAAGCAGGCATCAAGGCATCAGGCGTTGACGCTCGGTTGTGTGACGTTGGGGCTGCTGTTCAAGAGGTTAGTATGATGTATGATATAGCCCAGCAGGTAGTGACCATGTCTGTACACTATGGGAATTTGGGTTCAATCTTGAATGGTGCTGGTTGCGACAGATCAATTCTATAAAGCCTGTGAAATGGAATCACTGTGTGAATATGAACATGTAATATATGTGTGAGCATGTGTGAACGATGTATGTTTGTGTGTGTAAATTATTATGTAATATGCTATTTTCTTATGAAAATTTGATGAATGGCTGTGGAAATTTGTTAGAAATTTATGGATCTCTGTGGATTTTCAATTTGTCTATTTACCTAAATACCTACATATTTACCTGTCCTTATAGGTGATGGAGTCTCATGAAGTTGAATTAGATGGCCAGGTGTACCAAGTCAAACCAATTCGCAATTTGAATGGTCATTCCATAGGACCTTATAGTAAGCTATAATTTACTTAAAAATATTATATAAAATATGTTCACACAGTATTTGATGATAAATATTCTTATAGGAATTCATGCAGGAAAAACGGTACCAATTGTGAAAGGCGGCGAGACAACACGCATGGAAGAGAATGAGTTCTATGCCATAGAAACATTTGGTTCTACTGGACGTGGACAAGTTCATGATGACATGGACTGTTCCCACTACATGAAGAATTTCGACCAGCAGTTTGTGCCTCTAAGGTAAAATATGGTTTCTGAAAGTGCTTTGACTCATAGGCAATCCTGCAGCTCATTGTTATTGCTAACCATACCTTCGTCTTGTATGCAGGAGCAGACTTCAGTTATTAGATTGTGATATAATATTTTATATAATATTGTACATCAATGTTATCCAAATAATTATATCATTATTGCAGATTACAGTCTTCCAAGCAGTTGTTGAACTTAATCAATAAGAATTTTGGGACTCTAGCCTTTTGCAAGCGGTGGTTGGAGCGAGCCGGCGCCTCGCGCTATGCCATGGCCCTCAAAGACTTGTGTGACAAGGGCGTGGTAGACGCTTACCCACCACTTTGCGACATCAAAGGTTGCTACACTGCTCAGTATGAACACACCATCTTACTAAGACCCACCTGCAAAGAAGTGATAACGCGAGGCGATGATTACTAGCGGTGATATTTTGGGGGCTAATTTCACTTATCAGCTTTTGGCATTGTTTGATTGGACTGACTGAAATGTGCATTGCCAAGATTTTTTACACTGCAAATAATTATGGTACCTGTGTTAAGAAAGAATAATTTATATGAAAATGTCCTAGTGAATACAGATGTTTTTACAATAACATAAGTTGATAATATTAATATACAACAATAAAATCGAAGCAATATCATGCCTTATATTTATACTAAACTGATAAGCTGATTAAATGTCATTATTCCCCCACTTATTTCATTCGACGCTATATAAGTAGCATTTTATTATTATACTTGTTTATTTCTTGCTAACAGATTTGAAATAGGTTAAGTTTGCAATTATACAACCCTTGGTTGGTATTGTTAACATAATTATGTTGTAATACTTGAACGTTTTGATTTCGTGAAATGAGTTTAAAACGTTAAAATAATTGTTTTTAGATGAAACACTATAAAGTTGCAAAGTATTTTTCATCGTTAGAATGGTTTTACACTATTGAAGCTTTATCCATTATTTTATCCTTTGTCCGTATTGTGTGTAACCATGTGGTGCTCACAACCGGAGACTAAAGGTTGAATGGGTAGGTCTGTAACTCTGTTGCTATTGTTTAAAACTAGATTTTTACAAAATTGGTAGTATTGGTAAAATTTAAGTGTTGCTAAACAACGGAGTACGCCAATACATATTTTAAATTGGAGATAAAAATATCCATGTTTCATATCCATAAATCGGACCTTGATCAAGTTTAGGTTTAAATTTAATGTTTTTGGCAAAACTTAGATAAAGTAAATCGTACGATATTCAATAGTTCCAAATATAGGCAGAGTTACCCATTGAGGTTACGCGCACTTGTTAAAAACATTTTCAATGTACACACACGTGCCTTTATGTGTACCTATAGTACCTATGGATGATGGTACTTAGTATATATCCTTTGAAAGTGTTGGTACATTTTAGTACAATTTCTCAGCCCTGGTATTTCGTTCCATCTGAATCCGAAGTCACAGCTGATTCCGCGGTGAAATCGTTATAATGGTCAATAATATGTATATAACTATGTCGTACACCACATATATTACACGCAGAGAAAGTTACAATAAATAATAAATAAGGTATATAATATAATATAGGTACAGTTAGCTTTTGGCGATTTCGTTTGGAACGTATGATATAAAGTAATATGTTCTAAGATTTATGATTAGAAGTACAAATGAATAAATGACAAAACCATATAAATTACATGTAAATGTGACGCAGTGTACTGAAACAGTCTGTAAGCTTTGAGCTAAATTCGCAATAGGTGATAAGTAGGAATGAGAAAGAAAAATTATTCTTTACTTGCCTCTTAAATAGTTAAAGGACAGAACTCGTCGAACGAATAGAGGAATAAATCCCATAAGCTAAAAAATAAGACTGCGAAGAATTTATATTTTCATGAATAAGCTAATAAAAAGTTGTAATTAGAATAAATAAAACAGGCATTTTCAGAGGTATGGATATAGTCTTTCCTCTAAATACTGTATGTGAGCTTGCAGAATGAACAATTTGTTATGGATGAATTAATCACTACTTAAAATTAAAATAATCTCACCCTGGAATCCGCTAGGTGACACTTGAAATTACAGAATTACCTAGCTGTTGTTAATTGTGATGTTTTGTAATAAATATTTATTTTGCTCGATATCTAATTGATTACCAGACCGTGTCCCTTTCGATAGTGTAAAATTACTCTATAATCATGTATACCTACTAAACTAACAATATCATAACATTGCTTGTTTTATTTAATAAACACTATCATGTGACTTTGGCCACTAGACTAATAAAAACAATCTATTGATAAAATTGTTTTTTTAATATATATATATATATATGTGTGTGTGTGTGTGTGTGTTCCTCATTAAGTAATTGAAATTACAATAACATCGACTTCAAGATTTTATTGAAAATTATATCAAAATGTGTAGTGAAAAATAATGTTATTTATGTCACTACAAAGCATCCACGTAATACAGAAACCCTACTTTTGCTCAATATAAATGAAATGGTGATGTTTCCAAGGCATTCGGTACTATCACATGAAAAATAAAAACTGTCTAATGATTTCATTTTTACGGATAAATGGATACTGGATAAATTGATGGTAAACGGTAAGCAGTAGGTAAACCCTCATGTCAACTAGCTCCCCAAACTTAAAACATAATAACGTAAAAATATCTCATGGTTAACTTTAGGAAGGTAGCACGTAATCGCTAGTTCGGCAGATAAAGCACCAAATAATTTGCACGAAAACTGACACTGGCAACCACTGCCTTACTCGTGGTTTGCAGGTTGTCCCATAACCAAATTGTTGGTACTCAAAGATGGAACGGGTCTTTTACACTTCCAAATGTTTTTGAACATAAGTTCGGATAAATGAAACACAGCAAACGTTAAGTATTTTATTTTATTTCATATTCTTTCACATAAAGGACTAAATTCCCAAATGCCATTAAAATTATACTCATTATTTAGGTAAATACTACTTTATTAATTTTACTTACAAAACATTTTGCAATAAGATGTTCATAGAAAAGTATAAAATCCACGTTTTTGAGTAACCGAACGTACAAATCACTTTTTTAACATTTTCCACTACAAACACTAAAACTATACTGGAATATTATCCACAGTCATTACACATCGATCGAAATTCATAAGACAGGTTATTTCGTCCTTCGTTATCTTCGAATTTTAAACAGATTATTTAGTTAATTTCGGTCCAATATCAGCAATATTACAATTGCACACTTAAATCATTAGGTACATTAGTCATAAAATTGTATACAAGACATACCGATACAATGGTCGTTGTGGAAAATTCCACTTCAGTGTGAGTACTTATGGGCTCGCACATGATTTAATATTTCAAAAATTTGTACTATGTACTGTGAAGTTAAAAAAAAAGAGGGAGTCCGAATGCTTGCAAAAATATCATCACAAAAACGTAACAAATTTTTTTGGATAGATCATTGCATAAACACGCTAAAATGATTTCCCTGAATTAGTTCGTAAATAATGTTTATACAAAAAGGGGGCACAGGCAAAGTTATGCGTAGATCGTTGTTCGTAACCTTAATTTTATAACCTTAATTCAATTATATTACTTAGTTATTATCTATAATATTCATTCATTTAAATACCTAATAAGCACATTACAATAAATTATAAATAGATATTAATATAAAATAGAATAATACCATATAAACTGCGAGTATTTCATCAGTTAGATTGTAGTAATTTCACTTTAATGAAATCCTAATGAGGTTAAATAAGGCTAGTACTCAAACCGACAAATATTTTAGAACCAAAAATAAACCAGAGTTATGTAGCTAATGCTTTAAATTATAATATAAAGGCGAACTTTCCATGATCCTTAATTTTGTGCAATAGTTGATGAGTATTCCGTTGTCACTGTTGTAGCACTACCTACCATTATCAAAATACTTTTCTCATTTATTTGATGGGTGCATTTCAAATCATGCGTTGTCTGTGTTTAATAAGAAAATGACATACTAGAATGGTTTAATTTTCCACAGCATAAATAAAATTGTATATTACCTCCAAACCGATAAAGTACTATCAATATATTTATACTATAAGCCAATGAACAATATAATTTGTGAACTCATCCTCACTTCGTTTTGTAAATCGTGATCCATACATTCACAAATGGTAACCGCTACCGAAACAATTGTTATTCGTTTTCATCAGCCGTTTGAGTTTTTCATTATTTAACAAAATTTTCCCCGAAAATTAAGTTAGTAATAACCGCATTAATATCCCGTACTGTGGTTATTGACATGCCGCCTTCACAGAGATTTTGTTTTATACTGTGTAGTGGTTATTGACGGGTTGTCAACAATATACCTACTTAATCAAGAATGAATGTATAATTTTTATCAAACTGGTTCTGTTGTTCTCGATTGTTTTGGCTGCAATATGGTCAATGTAAGTCTAATACTGGAAATACATGGTTCAAAATGAATCAATCACCTTCACCGAAGGCCGCATTAATGAATTTACAACACAGGATATTAAAAAACCTAAACATGTTGCAAACATTAGGTACTCGTAGTTAACTTTCACGTATGTATTGGAGAATTCACGTATTGCAAAGTAAGAAATTCAATATCAAAGTCTGTGTGATAAAGGTGCGATTGACGTGTTATATTTTCTCAATAGCTAAATATATATACATCACCACTAAAATATTATTAGTTATTCCATCAATGACTTCAGTAATTTTTATTGAAAAAAAAAATTGTTAGAATTCTTGAAATTTTGTAATGAATAATGACTAGACTATTTCATTTAAATCGATGTCATTATTGTTCATAAAACTGGTTAAGTACAAAGAAATTTACTTACAAAAAAAATATGTACGTAATACATTAAACTGTGTTAATCATGATTAAAGAATGAAATAAATAAATATCGCAAACACAATACAATTGGTAATCCAACTAAAATAATCTACAAATCCCTTATACCGACGTGGTAAAGTATCACAGAAATTAAACGTATCTAGCTATAACTAACACGACATCGGATGTCCCAACGCTACACATGAAAACAGGAATACATTGGTCAATGTGTATCTTAGAGAAATAGACATGTCTTTCGAAAATCCCAGGCAATACTTAAAGCATACCCAAGTGACTAAGGGAAATGATACGTGCAGACATCGTTGCACACCCAGCGATGGCTCCACGGTGATTTCATTTACCCGTGCATCCACTGCATTATGACGCCAATGAGCAGTGGCAGAGAATGTTCCATAGTGTGCACCAATTTCCACATAAGTAATAATATTATGCAATCGGTGATTAATATTTCGCTTTCTTTTAATCAAAATAATAATTAAGATGTCGATATAGTATAATAAAATATCAGCTATTTAATTTACCTCTATAATACAATGGGTTCTAGTGAATCCCTCTGGCGCCACTCGCAATGAAGCCGGTGAATTCACGGGTCGCCCTCCGTAACCAAGAATCACATAAACCTTCATGTCATAAATTAGGCCACGCTCGACTGGCAATTAATTTAAACAGACACTTTATTTCATAATATCCTCCAAGATAATTTTTAGAGTAATGTTAACTTATTTCATCTTCACTTGTAACAAGATTACTCAAAAATAAAACAATTTATTTAGGTATACATACTAAAACTTACAATTTCAGAAACATAATTAATAATCTAGTTGCGAATTATCGCCGTTAGTGGTGATTTCGCGCGTCCAATTGTAGATCGATTGTAGCGGAACATGCAGTAACTCGACCAGGTGTCTATAATTTGGTTCTGAAACAATAAATTAACACATTTATATTACCTTTACGAGTAGGGGAAATAAACTCAAACATGTCAATTTGTTGTCTCAGATATCTTTACACGATAAGTATAGATAATACGGGCAGCGTGAGCATATGCGATCATAGTTCTTTGGTTTAAATTAGACAATTCTAAGAATTCTTATCTCTTCTTAATAAAATTAGTGCTAGTAATTGCAATACATGTTTTAACGGTATACACGGTACGGTACGGTATAAAGGCTATTTATAATAAAAAAAAATATACAAAAAAAATTATGTTTTATTTAACCATTATCAATTCTATCGCATACATAACTAATAGTTATCTATATATATGGTTTAAAATAGGTTAAACTGTATATTTCTTACTGAACAAAGATGAAGTTTGAACGACTCAAAGGCAAAGTGAATTTTTCTAAGTGAACATGCTTTACCATCTAAGGCTGCATCATCACTTACCATCAGGTCGGATTGTAGTCAAACATTTACTTATGAAAAATAAGTTACGACAACAAAATTAATTTCTATTCTAACGAATAAATATTATACCATTTTCGGGGTTTATAAATCCTCTGCGTATCAGGAAATCTATCAGTACCGGCGCACTGGTAGTCTTAAACTGAGGCGTAAGGGCCCTCTGTACACACTCAGCGGCTGTCAACAGCTCGAAGCTTTCTACCTCACCGTCAGCATTTTGTGGCACAAAGTCCAATGGAAGTTCTAAATCGTATACGTACTCTGTGTTTGGAAACAAACCTCGTTCACTTTCGAAATAAAAGCTGAAAAAGAATAATTGATGTATTGTATGCAAAAGGAACAATTACATACTTACATAGGGCATAAAATATAACAATGATTACAAAATATTTGCAGTATTGAGACAATCATGAATGTCACAATAATACCACTCTACCTTTTCATTAAGCAATCGATATTTTTATTATTACTAACAATCAAACTTATAGCAGCTGACAAATGGTTAAAAAGAATGACTGAATAACCGATATCTATTTTAGAAAGAAAGAAAGAAAAGGTTTATTTCGTAATTATAAACAGTAGTGTGCAAATAACACAGGAGGTATGTTTGTATGGTAATTACGAAAAAGGATTACACTCAAGTTGCGTCATGGAGCGATAGGGAACCATGACTACTGGTTTTCAGTGTAAACCTTACTTATCCGAGTAAGTCGGACACGTCGATCGGCATACTGATAGTAATAATTCAAAATACTAATAACAATAATATCTTATAAAACCAAAACAAAAACAAAATAAAACACGAAACAGATAAACAAAACAATGAAATGGGTGTGGGTAAACTAATAGCGGTAAAAAAAACGAATGGGTAAGACGATAATAACAAATACGGGCTTGGAGTTCTTAAAAGTTTTTTACAAGTACGTTCCAAAGTGGATATGTTAGTTGCCCATTGGAACTTTTAAGCGACGCATTAAAATAGAACGTATAGGCAAAAGATACTATAGTATAGATGAATATATTAATGACAAGGACGCCTGGAAATAATAGTGTCGAATCCTGCACTGCACAGGTTTAAACTTTTTGTTGTTTAAAAGATGTGCTGAGGAGTTTCTTTCGCCGTTTCTTCTCCTCAATGTTAAAGCACCTTTTCAAAACGGTAGCAGAAGCAAAAAATGACGTGCATAAGTGTATTTACAGAATACCTACATGATTAAATGATTTTGAATTTCAATAAGACATTGAGTGCCAATTAAATGAGTGTGTTATCACTATTTGTGAATTTGCCTTTTCTTGGTGAAATTATGTAGAGGTGTATTTTTACATATGCGTTTATGTGCGTGCGTGCGTGCGCGCAACCTTTGTGTGTATGTGTGTGTAGCGTAGATTACGCATTTTATATTTCATGCATATTCAACTTTTTGTACAAAGTGAACCAATTATAAACTATTGTTATGTGCAACTGAAGAAAAACCTCGTCTTCATCTCAAAATTAATAACAGAGTATAAAGCAATTAAATCAAAATAACATTATCAAATCCAATCAGGTACATTAAACATCATAGGATCCTAAATATAACAATTAACAAACCTAACACATCCTGCTGGCACCAACTTCTTCACAAGTTCTCCAACTACGGATGCTTCTTCTGCCGCCTCTTTTATAGCAGTTTCAAGTATACCATAACCAACGGCTAAACCGCCGCTTACAAAACAATCCCATTTTCCTGAAATTTTTTTTTGTTAACATGATAACAAGATTTTTAAAACACTTATATATTGTTTTTGTTTTAATACAAATGCAGCAGGCAAATTTCACGAAGAGGTCTTAACGCGATTAAAATCCGATTCCTATAGAAACCCATCTGTCACTATTCTTTTTTATGTCAACTTACTTATACATATTTATTGCGGGGACCTATCTTTGGTAATCAAGACATCTTTCAAGCTATAGATCAATTTTATAGATAGAAATAGTTATACAGCTCCTGGAGGATGTAGCATGTAATCAGAAGTAAGGAGTAGTTTTTAAGGGCTACTTACCAGGCCATGTCTGCTTTGTGAAACTGCGTTGTTGTAGCCAAATACATAATCCCTTTGTTGGGTGGTTCAGGTATCCAGTAACGCTGACACCGTAATTACGAATGCCAAATAGACATACTGCACTACGATCCATTTCCAAAAGACTTTCATGATAGAAGGGTGTACTGACTTCAAAACACTGAAATAGTTTATTTTATATAAAATATTAAGGAGGTATTCAAAATAAACGATTGAAATGATTAAATAAACAATTTCAAACTGAAGAAACTAAAATGCTTAATTATGTAGATTGTCTTTAGCCTGTTACTTATTATATTTGTATATGAGACATTTCTTAATTTTTCTTGATTTTGGGGTACAATGGGATCTATGAATCCTTGAGTAAAACCTCACCCCAGCTAATATTACACTATGCAATTAAGTCCCTCCTGCTGGGCGCCACAAGAATCTGTAAATTTCCATATAATTATGGAAATCATGATTATGACCCCGAAACTAAACAGCAAACAATGATGTGGGTGTTCCAAGATGAGCCAAAACCGACAAAAGTTATTCAGGCAAAAAGGTCTTTCACGCAAATGGTCGCCTGTTTTTTTTATATAAATGGGCATGCTGCTACAGTGCCACTGGAGAATCGTAAAACAGTTAATTCTGAATGGTACACGAGCATTTGTTTGCCAAAAGTCTTTGAAGAAATAAGAAAGGACAACCAACAACGCAGAATCATTCCCATCACGACAATGCTAGTTGTCACAGGTCCGTTGAAACAACTGTTTTTGGAAGGTACACAGTTCGAACCCCGATGTGGCACCCAATAATAAAGAATAAATTATGAGGTCAACGTTTTTCGAGCGAGCCGAGAAGACGCCGTTGAACCGTTCAAAATGCACGTATCAGAGATATCGGAGAACTTTATGTTAATCTGGATACATAAATAGCAGCTCTCGTACTTGGCCAGCTACATCCCAGTTGTTATGGATGTCGACAGGCACTTACCATCAAGTGGTCTGCCTGCTTATAAACAGCCATTACAATGAAATACTACAAAAGAAATAAAAAGTTACTCTTTATATTAATAACCTATGGGGATGTTAATCAATACACAAGCAACCTTATTTGTCTGCCATTCGTATGTAAAACCAAAAATTTTATGTTATGTAGGTTGAATAATATGAAACCAAGCCAAGTAATTTATTGAAGTAAATTTTATGTACAAGTGTAGGTAACTAGACAAACTGAGCATTTTAAAAATCACTAGTCACCCACCCTCGCTTAACTTTGGATACCATTAGAACAGATCCGTTTCCCGGGATGAAAAATATCCTAGATTATGACCCACAATATAAGTTCCAAATATGCCAAAGAATCATTTAAATCTGTTCAATGGTTAGTGTTATATCGCTCATTTGCGAGAACGCGACAAATTTAATTCTATTTGCTACATAAACCCATTCACGAAAAACAGAAAAATTATATTTATATATTGCGAGATAGTTTCTGTCGTTATTCTTTGTCGTAGTTTTTTCACCGTTTCGTATCGAGGCCGATGCATCGCGGTTAGAGCAGTACCATTTTAAAAGTGTGCACGTCACTATAAGGACGTCCTATTCGCAAAGGTAAGTCGCATTTTTGTAAAAACTTTTAATAGAAATATGGCATATTTTTACTTAATGCGACCTTCTGTCTTTTAATAGAAAAATGGCATATTTTTACTTAATGCGACCTTCTATTTTAAATACGTCTACACTATCGTCACAGTTTGCATTTAGTCATTATTTCTAGAAACGGAATTACTAAGTCATATTTCGGAATAAAATGTTTTTGATAGCAACAAAAATCTAATTAGAATATTTTAGTATTATCACATAATAAATTATGTTATTGTTATATTTATTTCGTGATATTATTTGCACGATTTCATAATAAGTCATTTATGATGATAAAAAATTTCAGTGTTCAACCTATGATTTTATTCAAATAATCATTATATAACAATTTACATATAGTAATTGAATGGTTGAATTATTATTTGACTGCATCAGTTTAATAGTTGCGGATTATATATAAGGAACACATTTGATGGGGATCAACAATGAATTTCCATTTAAATAATAAAAACATAAAATATATGTTAAATTAATTAAAGAACTTTACAATAATTATACAGTATTAATGTCACAAGTTAAATAATTATACAGTATTAATGGTTAAAAAATTGGAATTATGTCAAAAGTTCTTGCATATTAGTTATTTATTTTAGTTTTGTATTGAGACTGAATAACAGAAAGAGGAATAAAATAAGTCCAAACTGTTTAAATATATTGTCATAAACTTTTTTTTTATTTATTGAACTATAAAATCGACATCCCTCAAATTTTTACTTTTTAAATTATGCCAAGTTCCTCATAAATGAGGAAGATGTGTTCAGACATGCAAAAACACAAAATAAATATTTTTAAGCCTCTATATTGACAAAAAAGTTTATTTACCTTAAAATTTTCAATAAAAATTTGATATACAGATTTGGCCAAATTACAGTTTTAAATTTAAAACTACCATTGAAGGAAAAATTTAGTTGGAAATTATTTATAAACATTTGTAATACAACCCCACAGCCCAGTTGGCTGCATGCCCAGGGAGGGATTCCGGGTTTGATTCCCTGCTGGGGCAGATATTAATGTGACAAATAAATATTTGTGTTCGGGTCATGGGTGTTAGTAGTATATTATATTTATATCATATATTATATTTTATATTTGTGTATGTCCATATTAACTAAGTAAATATTTTTTCTGTTATTTTATAACTTCTTAACAATTGAAGATTATATAAATTAGAAGCCAAAAAATCATTCTAATATATTCCATAATAAGTTTGCATTAAACAATATTTGAAATTGTCTGGAATTATAGTAGCAAGTGTAGCATAATTTTACCAGACTAATAAGGTACCACAGACAAATAACTTCATATGCTGTCGATGACTTTCAGTTGTAATGGCTGTCTTATTGATTGACTAATTAGGAGTATGTAAGAAATAATAAAATACCTCATCTCGCCAGCCTTTCAGGGCACATATTTCATCTTCACTTCTTAGTTTTTGTAAAACTTCTGCTACCTTTAATGTCCTTTCCTGATAATCTCTGAATGCTGGGTTTAACTCTACATACTTTCCAGCTACTCTAAAAACCTGGTAAAGATTGATAACATACTGAATCATTTTATAATACACCATAATCTGTTTACAAACATAGTTATTCAATATTAAAATTAATTTACTAACAACAGAAATATTGAATTTAACTGAACTATTATGTATTTAAAAAATCCGAAAAACGGTTACTAAATCTTTACATTCAAATTAAAATTAAACAGCATGTGGATAGAAAAATTACAATAATCGCATTTATTATGTATTTTGAACCGGATATACAGAAATTCCATTTTTTTTTAATGACACATCATTCTATGTGCGTCGGTACAGAAAACTCACTGAAAGCTGGATATGACATTCTACTTATTTCATAAAACATACCTCAGGGAATCTATGTAAGTATTTAAGCACATCGGGACGTATCAAGCCCACCTGGTGACCAGCTACTATGAATGGTTTACAAATGCCTTGATGTAGACCTTCGGTAAAACAAAAATGATTAGCGAACCATAATTACCTTTATTTTACTCTACTTTAAAAAACATATACAAAGTTACCTGATAGATAAAAACAGTTAAATTTTCTTGCTAGTTTTGTTAGTTCGGAAACATTATTTAATATTGCTGAATTCATATTTTTCATAATTTATAACACACAAATCGTATCAAAATAAAACGTTGTAGTTAATTTCTTTCTTGAATTGATAGTTGAGTGACTTTATTTGAGTTGAATGAGTTGATATTTGTTTTTTTTTCTTGAGTGAAGCATAGGATTTAGTTACTAGCACAGAATATAATATTACAGAAGTTAGGGTTTAGGGACGTTCAGCCAGTCAAGTTGTAGTCCAGAGACAATAAGCTATCGATTTAATTAAAAATAATAAAAGTTATGAAAGCAAGTATCAATATTTAGTAAATATTGGATATATACTGTATTGTATTGCAAGTGATTTCATTCAGTAACATGATTTAAACGTATTTCCAATTAAACATGCTTTTAAAACATTATTTGACGTTCGATAATTCATTAGAATTCTGTTACTTTATTCAGCCTGTTGCAGGACAGACCTTGTGAAGAAAAATATATATTGAATGTTTTTAAAGAATTTTTATTATCATATTAATACATGAGATCTATTATGTGTAGTGACACAATAATTCTATTTATTTTAAAACAATGTATTGACATTTTATTATTATTTTTTGCCAGTCTAACATCCCTCTTTAATTTTATAATTGCTATACAATTTAAAATTACTTTAGGCACAAAGTATAAACTTAAAAACAAAACTAAATCTATATATTCCCATATATAAACAATTAAACATACATTAAACTGAAAAGTTTAAATTAAATTATTCAGACAAAGTTAACAAAATAATCATAAAGTAAACTCGTAAATTCTTTTAAAATAATTAAGTTATTATTTTACAATTTTATCAACAAAGCTTATCAATTTTGTAAAAATATCAGCTACTTGTTTGTCACTAAGACAATACTCAATTACCAACTCTTTATTACTAACTCTCTCATTAATGAATTTAAATCTTACATATTTTGTTGAATTAGCCTGTATTTTAGTTTCAAACCTTTTTTCAGTTTTATTTGTGATTGTCTTTTATTTATATTATCTTATATATATTATATTTAATTATCTTTTATTTGTGTATCTGTTCCAATTATCAATCTATCATCTACGTAAATTCTCGTAAATAGTGTGTTACCTTCGATTTTAAATATCCATCTACTTGTCAAGATTTTTCTATTATCGGGTACTTCCTCTACGATTCCCCACGTTTCATTTTTTAACAATGAATTTTTTTCCTCATTCACCGCCTCTATCCGTTTATATTTGTCATGACCATTAATAGCATCTTGGTAACTTAACATTGTATATTCATTATTCTATTTTTCTGGCTTTTTTACTGTTCTTCCCAATCTTGTTTTTACTGAGGATTTTTCTTCTACGTCGGTTTCTTATGTCAATATCTTATCTATTGTTTCTACATTTTTATTTTCAGTTTCTTAGTTATTATTGCTTTCATCTCTTTCTTCATTCTTAAGCTCAGAATCTAAATATTCTTCACACATCTCAAAGTTTTCTTCATCTTGACGTTGTTTTATTTTATTGTTACTTATTTTAATTTTTATTGTTATCTTCTTCAAATTCAATAACTTTAATAGCTTCTTGCTGTTTTATAACACATTCAGAATGACCATTTATTCTATCAAATTTTACGTCTCTTCTTATTAAGATCCTCCTATTTTCAGAATCCCATAATCTGTAACCAGTTGGTGTATACCCAACCATTATTACTTTTTCACTCCTTGGTTCAAGTTTTCTTAAGTCTCCTAATATTTTACTGTAGCTAGAACAGCCAAAAGGTTGTACATTCGAAATATTTGCTTTCTTACCCAGTCCAAAGTTCATATGGCGTTTTATCAGTCTTTTCATACGGTGTTCTATTTATTAAGTAAGTTGCAGTTAAAATTGCTTCTCCCCATAACTCTAAATCGAGTTCAAACTGATATAATAAAGCTCTAGCTTTTTCTAGCAAAGTTCTATTAAGCCGTTCTGCTTTGTCATTTAATTGTGGACTATAAGGAATGGTGTAATCCATTTTAATTCCATTTGTTTTCATCCAATTTTTAATTTTATTATTTGTATATCCTCCTCCATTATCACAACGTATTTTAAATACTTTTTCTTTCAACTCTCGCTCTGATTCTTTTATATATTGTATAATAATATCACAAGCTTCAGATTTAGTTTGTAAAAGATAGGTTTTTGTAAAATGTGTAAAAATTGTTAAAAAATAATATTTTTGATCCCAAGTTTTAGGCGTTAAAGGTCCGCAAATATCCGTATGTATTATTTCTAATTTTCTATTGGCTTTTTCTCTCATATTGTTAAACGGATTTCTTGTTTGTTTCGCTTTTATACAAACCTTACACATGTCAGTCAGTGTATCTATGTCGGCATTATTGATAGATGTTCCTTCGACAGTTTTTAATAACTTCTTCATAGTCTCTTTACCAGGATGTCCCATTTTAATATGAAGATCTAACGCAGTTTCTTTTTTATTTAATGAAATGAATGATGTATCTGTATTTTTTACGTTAATAGTATATAATCAATTGGAATTTTTCTTTCCATTTAATATGATATCACCACCTTTTAATATTTTCACATAATCTTTTTCAAAAACAACTACTCCATTATTTTCCGTAATAAAATTTAATTATAATTAATTCCTTTCTAAATTTGGTACATATAAAACTTTTTCAAGAATACAGTCTGTTGTTTCAATTGAACCTTTCTTTTGAGAAGTTATCTTTTCATCCTTTTTTTCAATATATATATCTGTTGTATCATTAGAAACATTTTTCAAAATATTTTCATTATTTGTCATGTGTGACGTGCAACCAGATTCAATGACAAATTCTATATTATTTTGAATATTATTATTATTAGCATTAATTAAAAATACTTTTATCTTTTTCCTGAAGTAACAATTTTTCTCTATACGATTATTTTTCTTGCATATAGAACAGAATAGTTTTTTATTAAAATAGCACTTCTCTGTATTATGGTTAGTTGTATTACAGTTAACACAAAACTTCGTATTAGGGTTCTTTTTATTATAATTTTCATTTTTATAGTTTCCTTTCAATTTAGATTTATATGCTCCAAAAGCAGCCATAGCATCATTTTCTTGATCTACATTTGATGCTCTTTTTTCTTCTACTAAAAGTCTAGATGTTAAGTTTATTAAAGTTTTCTCACCTTGTGGTGTAGAATCCCATGCGGTAATAAAATTATTAAATTTTTCTGTAAGTGTAGATAGCGCTTTTGATATCAGCATCTCGTTATTAATTTTTTCTCCAAGAGTATTAAGCTGGAAGGCTATATTCTCCAGTGTGCTAATGTGGAAAGTAACATCCTTATCCTTATTGTATTGGTATGAGAAAAATTCTTGTAGTAAGGAGCACTTCTGCTGTGCATTGCTCTTTTCAAAAATTGTGCATAATTTATTAAACATTTCCTTGGCACATGTACAGCTCATGATTAAGCCTAAATGTTTTTTATCAATTATTGTCATAATTATTTTTTGGACACGGGAATCTTTAATGCTGTAATCATCTTTGACGTCGGCTTTTTCATCTTTTTCCACAATAATAGTAAAACAATAATAATAAAAAGGTTATTTGAAATTTCCATGATGGAAAAGTCTTCTCATCAGTCAGACACTGTATGTTTAAGATTCCTTCATATTTCTCCATCGTTTTTTACTTTTTAGTTTTTACTGGGTTTTAATCTTTGTCTCCACCAGACTGGACTGGACCCATAACCTGTTGCTAGACAGACCTTGTGAAGAAAAATATATATTGATTATTTTTTAAAGAATTTTTATCATCATCAATACATGAGATCTATTATGTGTAGTGACACAATAATTCTATTTATTTTAAAACTTAATGTATTGACATTTTATTATTATTTTATGCCAGTGTAACACAGCCTTAAAATAAAATAATATAACAATAAATATTGTACTTTAATAAATTTGTATAATATTACACTGGGATTGTTACTTATTGTGTGTATTAAGAAGTATAACTTAATATGAAGGCAGTATTATAGCAACCAACGCAGAAAGTTTTGCTGTTTAATTAGGCTGTACGATTATTTACAAACCAAAATTCAAATGGTTCGATTAAAACCCGCGTCATATTGTTATAATGAATTTTAACGCAATCGATAATAAAAAAAATAAAAACATGAATAATTAAGTGATTGCTCTTTCAGGGCTGTCACAAAATTTATAGAAATTGATTATTACTGTAACCGATGTTTTTATTCTGTTAAATAAATAAAAAGCTTTTAAAACAAAGTTTCTAAAAAGCAAAAATAAAGATCAATAATTTATGATTATAAGCGCTATGAAATGTGTTGGTGCCAAAACGGCCAAACCATAGAGGGCCAAACCAAATATATAGTAAACGTCAGATTCAATCCCACAACATCGCACTATTTAATACTATAATCTGTTATTGATTAACGTGTTTTAATGTCTAAGTTATATTTTAGACCTGGTACCTACTGATTTCCTATATTCCAATATGTACGGTATATAATAATATTTTATCGATTTTCTCTTTTTTTGGAAAAATTACATCGAAGTACTCTTCAAAAAAAGTACGAATGTATAAGACATATCATAGACATTGATTTAATTTAAAAGAATAAATAGTACCGTACCGTACGATAGACACAATTAAATTTGATAGTTCTTATTAACATAAACTAACTTAGTATAAGCGCTTTAAATCAAATTTTATAAGTGTTTAGTTTACACAAAATAGTGGGATATTGCGGACTAAAAATGAAGTCGAAATAAGTAAAAAATGTCTCTTCGTTTTATTGGCGTTATTAATAAACCCTATTTAACATTTTATTTTAGTTAAAATCTCTTCACATCATACTTTGTGTAGAATCGAACTAATATAAAAGTCGTTACAACGTTGCATCAGGAGGTCTATTCTCATAACCATAATCGATAAATTACAGTTACAGTTGATGACAGAAGCGGAATGCCTGTTGTACCGCAGAGTGAAGACGGGATACGTACGCGACGGCAGACAGCAGTGGATGCTACGCGTATGGAGTCGCCTGGACGTGACCGCGCCGGAAGAGAGGTCGCCGTTGGACCTGCGGCTACGCCCACTGAAACCAGCACATCAACACCGAAGCTCGCTGCATCAATGCCGGCTACTTCGAGTGGATTCGATATGGCCTCCTTATTAACAGCCATGGAAGCCATGATGAAGAGCCAGTGCGAAGCGATGGACAACCAACGCGACGCTATGATGGAGAGCCAGCGGGAAGCGATAGAATCTATACAGGTGGGCTTGGGAGCGATCGATGCGAAGATGGATGGCTTTCAGGGAGCCTTAAATATCGTAAAAGAAGACGTGGAATGGGTGAAGATGCGAACAACCGAACATGATTCAACTCTCAAAGCCCACGACGCGTCGATAAACGCCCTTGACGCGTCAATAAAAGCCCACGACGCATCAATAAACCCCCACGAAAAGAAATTTGAGGACTTGGAAAACAAGCTTCAAAAAGTCAAGGCTTTGGGCACAGTCACTCCCTTAACTGTTGGAGCACCGAAGTTTAAGGTTCCAACTTTCGACGGCACTACCTCATGGACGGCGTTCAGGCACCAGTTTGAGATAGTAGCTAAAGGAAATGATTGGGAAGATGAGCACTCGCTCGCGGCACTGACCCTAGCTCTTCGAGGAGAAGCTCTACTAGTCCTGAAAAATATACCAGCCGATCGACGCACTTTGGAGTCACTGTTTAAGGCATTGGAAGCTCGCTATGGAGACAAACATCTTGAGCACGTATATCGTGCGCAGCTCAAAGACCGCGTCCAGAAGTCGAGTGAAAGCCTACAGCAATGGGCTACGGAAATTGAACGCCTAGTACGCCGAGCCTACGCATCGAGTTCTACACCAGTAGATGACAAAGTGCTCAAGGCGTTTGTTAGCGGCATAAGGGACCCAGAAGTGAGAGCAACGGTGCGCCTGCGCCATCATACAACTACAGAGAGCACATGCCCTGGAGGTGGAGGCAGTCCGTGGCGACTACAAAAATTATAAAGTGCGCGAAGTTGTGGCAACGATCCAACCTCGTGCTGGACCTATCTGCTACGGCTGTGGTGAACGGGGCCATATTAGAATCAACTGCCGAACACAAAAACGAAGGAGATCTGTGTCGACGGCTACTCAAGCTGACACCCAGGAATCGTTAAAGGACTCAAGGGCTGTGAGGCGAGCACCAGTTGGATTTCGTCGAGCTCCCACCTTACAAGTATCACAGGCTTGTGATGGAAACAGTCTTGTAACTACAGGAGAGATAAATGGTAAACCCTGTCGTTTTACTATCGATACAGGGGCATCGAAATCCATTGTGCGACCAGAACTGCTGAAGCGAACCATCATGTGGGAAAATGCACGTCCGTTCTACAACCTACAGACAGCAACAGGCCAGCCAGTGACAGTCCTAGGAGTTACAGAAGTGACACTGAAATTAGGAGATAACATCTACACGCAGCCCGTTTTGGTAGCCAATATAACGGACGACTGCATCATCGGACTGAATTTTCTACGGACACATCAATGCTTGGTTGATGTTGCGCGAGGAATTTTATGCTTCCCGAATCAAGAAGTTTTTCTGGAGGGTGCGTCTCCAATGGCAGTTCACTGCTTAAGAAGGGTGAAACTAGCACCCAGATCGGAAACACTAGTCAGCGTTAAGTTTCCGGAGAAAACGACACCAAACCGATGTGTTATAGTGGAAGACTATGGAGATCACACCAGTTGGATCACGGCAAGGACATTGCTAATGACCAAGCCAGATGCCAAAGTGAAAATCATTAACCTCAGTAGCACACCGATACATCTTTCAAGAAACACCATTATCGGATGTTGTGAACCTGTTGACAGCATTCGGAAGATACAAGAGGGCACTGGTAAAACCGAATCAATGGACCATATCACCTCGTTGCTGGAAGCAATGAAGCAAAACTTGACTACTGAGGAATACACAGAAGCAACAAGACTGTTGAAAAATTATAAGGACATCTTCACCGCAGGAGATAGCAACCTAGGAAGAACGAATCTTGTAACTCACCCGATTGATACTGGTGCTACCGTACCGATCAAGCAGAGACCAAGACGTGTACCATTGGCAAAGGAAAAGGAAGTATCTGAGATGATCCAGGATATGGTGCGCAGCAAGGTCATAGAACCATCGACTAGTCCGTGGTGTTCACCTGTGGTACTCGTGAAAAAGAAAGACGGCAGCACTAGATTCTGTGTGGACTACAGGATGCTGAATGATGTGACTAAAAAGGATAGCTACCCTTTGCCCCGGATTGACGACACACTGGACATGCTTGGAGGCATGAAATAGTTTTCGACGATAGACCTGAAGAGCGGTTACTGGCAGGTGGAACTTCGGCCAGAAGACAAGGAGAAGACCGCTTTTACCACTGGCAATGGACATGGTCTATAACTTCGGCAGAGAAATGCGTCTGCCTTTAGACCTACTGACTGGTACTCCGCCTGATGCCCCCAAACTAACTGTTGAATACGTCGCAGATATACAAAAGAGATTGGACGAGACACATGAACTCGTGCGGGAGAGAGTGAAAACCCGTTACGATCGCGACGCACGGGCACACGGTTTCAAGGAAGGAGACTTCGTATGGTTACACAACCCACTTAGGAGAAAGGGGAAGTCTCCGAAACTACAAGCACGGTGGGAAGGGCCGTATACAGTAGTCACAAGGATTAACGACGTGACCTACCGGATCAAGCAGGGAGATAGGAGAAAACCCAAGATCGTCCACATAGACAGGCTGGCACCATGTCATGGAGCAAACAATGTTCGGGACGAACATAATTAAGAGGGGGGCAGTGTTACGAAGCTTCTCGAAGTCGTCAGGCTTGCGAAGTCTTTAGAAGGGTGGCCGACCGTTACGGTGAGGCAAACAATAGAGGCAATAAAAGAGAAACCCAGGTAGTAATAAAAACTACCTGAGTCACTCCAGGCCAATCTGGTCCGTACGCCTCAGGTAAAAGGGGCGAGATTAGCATAGATAAGGGCCGAAATGGGGTTGGTTACCTGGCCCGCTATTGTTATGTCGATTTCCGGGAATTCCTGTTGTTGTTGTTGTTGTTTACTACAACGAAGGGCGTGGAAGGATCTGGAAGCCCGGAAATCGATATAAATAGCGGGCAGGGTCGGCCACAAGGCATTCGGTCTCCGGATACGAAGTGAAGAGTTCTCTCCCTACGAAGCGAATACCTGCGATCTACGAATGTAACTGTGATTGTGAAGTGTGTGTGAAGTAAAATAAAGTCTCTGCGAAACTATTGTGGCATTTTTACGAGCCTACGAATCCTGACACGTAACATTACTATAATCGAAACTTTGCTCTACCGATTTATATTTAATGTATAAAAATTAAGAATGTATAAAAAAAGGTCATGGAATTTTATTTGTCTTGTTAAAAGAAGCTTGTGACAAAAACCCTAGGGAGAATTACTTGAGTGTGGTAGGAAAAAAAACTAAAAAAATAAAAGAAAATTTTATTAGTGCATAAATTTTAATATAGATACAATAAATTAAATTTATATATATTTGTATAAACAGGTGAAGGTCATCTTCATCAGAGAATTTATAAATAATTTGGGTCCTTTTTTGTGGCTATAAGGATTAAATTGCCCGATATGTAACCTAATGGTTAGCTGTTGGTGAAAAAAATATGGCAGAACCTTTTCAGTTCCTAGTATATATCTAAATGTTACGGTCTTTATGTTTTACAATTTAATCATCAAAACGATAAGCAAGCATAATAATTTAAATCGATTTATTGTAAACATCAGTTTCTTTATTGTATCGATTTGTTAGTCATCTCTAGATTATAAACGTCAACATAGGCTCATTATATTGTGACGATTATAATCATAGATGACAGTATACTAACGTATAGATAGCCATCTCAGCTCTCTCGGGCCGAAAGTCCTGCCATCTAGTTTAGTTCCGCCTAACTATTTCCGCATTCGATAACCTATAGATACGTAGCTATAGCTGTTGATTTATCTATTAATATATATGTATTATACATAGGTATTGTAGGTAGAGATTAGATTACAAACGTCAAAATGTTATTTGTATGATAGATAAATGTGACGCAGTTTTCTCTACGAGTTATGATGACAAACTCGTTGATGAATTGCTAAAACGTCATATTTATCTGTCACACAAGTAATATTCTGACGATAGAAATAATGACGGGACCATTTATCTCGACAAACTCTGTACAAGAATTTAAACAGTATTTACCCCGGCCGGGTAATGATTCTTGTAATGGTGCCATATTACATTTTGAATTACCATAATTTATCGCGCAAACTTTTTAATTTAAAATATTTATATACCAACATATATCCGTGAAACACTTTATTATATAATAAACAATAAAATAACATGAGATATGTTACAAATTTAACTTGCCAAGATATAATTTGTAATCTATATTTGCATAAAACTCTTAAATACTAATCCCTTAAGAAATTTTTTTTTCTTGTGAGGAAAATCGTCAAAAGGTTCTCGATGTTGTGGGAGCGCCACCGGGTTATGTGGGTGTGGGAAACACTAAAACCCCTGTGGGTTTCCTCGGCATTAAATAGAGGCTCTGCCCAGGAGGAATAAGCTGTCCCGTCCCATATCATCTGATCTTAACAACGATAGGTGGCCACAAATACTGTTGTCTTTCCCGGGGTTGCTAGCCAGATGGTTCGAGCTCCCAGTCTTAGCACCCGTAACCCCGGAAGTCTGTTCTTAGTCGCCTCTTACGATATGCAGGGGATATCGTAACTCGTATTCGGGTCCCGACCTACAAGGACAAATCCCTTAACAATATTGGATTCGGTTTATGCAGGCAACACTTACAATTAATCGAACATTATAAAGCTGCGTTCAAAATTTTGTATTCATAAATTCTCTGTATATTACTTGATCCATTAAGTCACTACTATAAATATACGTACCTTAAATTGTTTTAACACCCTTATCAAATATTTTATAAAATTGTAATCAAATTAATATTTTATAAACATGAAATGAACGCAGAATTTTTTTTAATTTGCATTTAATATTGAGTTTGATTGATAGATGGCGTTGAAGGCCCAATTTTAAATTTGTATTAAAGACAAACTAGCATGATTATAATTAATAACGGAACATGATTAATTCTTATGTATACATTTCAATTACATGTAGTCATCTGAGATTTGATTGATTCTATTATAATTCAAAGTAATAAATGTACAATGTCTATTGAAAATTTAAGTGTTCTAAGTGACATTGCCCCACCATTTCGACCTTATCTTCAAAATATATATCAAGATTTACAGCTTGGTAAGCATTGTTATTTAAACAAAACAAAGTATGCAAATTATGTTTTTGTATAAGTTTCTGTAAATATTTTTTAATATACAGGATTATGTAAAACTAAAGTGATCTTGGAACGAGTTGGGGGATGTACAGAAGAAGCTGAAAGTCAATTTCGTTTAGTGCTCCCATATTGCTCCAAAAAGCTCAAGTGGGATATTATATTTGATACATCCGTGCCTTGGTTTGCCCCTGATTTTAAGTTTGATGACGAGACATTCCTTAACAATGTTGATGAAGAATATATTGTTAAGCACATTCCCAGTCTCTTGAAATGGGATGCCAATGATCCCAAAGCGCTGAGCGAAGTTATATCAGAAATGGTCAGCTTGTACAAAATTCACCAGGTATGTATGGAAAGTAAATTTATAGGTAGAGTGGTTTTCGATTCTGTTATTAAAAATCTTCAACAAAAAAAAATAATGTTTTAGGTAAATAAATTAAGTGAAGATGAAAGTTCCAGGGCATATTTTGAATACAGTGCATTATTAGGCAATGCACTAACTACAGAGCAGGAGATTGAAGTTTGGGTTACTGGACATCTTGTAGAATTTCTTATAAAACTTAAAGTTGACACATCAAGACTTCCTGAACTATATAATGAAGGGTACATGATTTTTTTTTTAATTTCAACAATACTATTTTCTTATATTGTTTTGAACAAATAAACTCTTATCACATAAAACATATTGTAAAAATTATTTAAAATTGTGTATACCTACAAAGCTCAACTTAATGGAACTAAATACATTTTTCAATTTATTTTTATAATTATTTAAAAATATTATTGCAGAATTGAACAAAATCCAGGTATAGATACAGCACTTCTTCTTGTCCGATATCCAAATTCTACAAATGCGGAACTTATATTATCACCTTTTTTAACTAAAGTGCTTGGAAACATAACACTCCCAATGTAAGTATTAAATCTTATATACTCCATATCCATACTTATATCCATTATCATCTATTTAATTGTAAGTTATTCACACAGATTTAGCAAAGTATTCATTAATTATCAATCAATTATTAAAGCTGAATATTATTCCAGGATGCATCAATCAGGAGTTTTAATGGACTATGTTCCAATGGTTACTGATCTTCTTAACAATAAGGTATTTATATGTCATAAATCTATCTTGTAATAACATGATACATTAAAATAATTTTTCTTATTAATATTCTAGAATCAAATTTTTTTACATGTTTTGTTTGCATTATCTGAGAACCAGTAATAAGCAGATCCTATGTTCATTCTTAGTCAGCAATGTGGTATTGATGCTTTTAGTGTAATCCATTGGCACATGGGACCACATACCATCAGGTGGTAATGT
>PDGT01000034.1:2178851-2322850 GCA_003671415.1 Megathymus violae
ATATATAATAACTTGACAATTCTAGTAACTTCATAGATGTACACTCAGTGCATAAATTGTATAATGGCCAATAATTATTCAGACAGAATCCTTACAATCAATTACCATTTTTCAACCATTTTCCCTTTGCAAATGAAAAGTCATTATGTATAGGATATCCAGAAAATTTTAGTTGGTCAAGGGTATATGAAATAAAACAGAAGTACAAATTAATATCATTTTAAGAATATTTCAGTATATTTACCATAAAATTTTATTTCTTTAAAGTTTCATGTGCTTAGCATTACTTACTTAATTTTGTTATTCATTTATTACACTGAAGTTTGAGTGATAGAAAATACTTTGCCTTATGTTTCTGTACTTTTTGTAGGTTACCATAAAGAATAAATAATTCTAATATACAAACATCTATATCTTACAGATTCAAGATATCCTTAACAATGACAAGTTAAAGCGTGAACTGTTAGCACAACTCATTGTCAAGTATGAAGGAGCAATTCTAGAGCATGATGCCAATAGTGCTGCATTTCTATTTGAAATGAAAGATTTTCATTGGATTTTACAAATAGAAATAGGTAAGCAACTTAAGTAAGGTAAGGTAACCACAGGTTTCCTCCTCAATTATAAGGAGAACCAATTCCTAAAATTGAGTGGTGAACGGATTAATTTGCAACATGCAGAAAGCAAAGCAAATGAACAGCCATCAAATAATTTGTTGTGTTCTGGCTGGAGGCTGGAGAGCCAGTACCTTCGTTTTACTTCTTTTTTGGCTAACAATACATTAGTGATGCCTTTGATCTTACTAATGTCCATGGACGACAGTGACCACTTTCGATCAGGTGGCTTGTCTGCTCGCTTCACGGCTATTTACATAAAAAAAGGAAAAATTAATGTGACAATTTTCCACCGAATGCACAATCATCAACCTCACAATTAAGTTGATCGGTAATGTTTTATCAATTTATAGGTAATGTTTTTGTTGTGCACTCCCAAGTTGATTCCCGTCTTAATGCTTATTTTTACTATCCTCTATCAAAAGAGTAGTACTGGTTGCCCTCGTTCATCCCATCCCAAAAAAGGCAACTTCAGTGACCCAGCTAATCACAGGCTTAAGGCGATAACCTCCCTGCTTTCGACGGTTATAGAGAAATCATTTATAAACATCTCCAAACTCAATTTGTAGGATCACCAGTTTAACGGTCAATATGGCCTCCGCCAAAGCCGATCGACTGATGACCTTCTAGCATACCTCACACATCACTGGGCTCAGGCTCAACAATGCAATAGGAAGGCATTAGAAGTCAGCCTGGATATCGCTAAGGCTTTTGACTGGGTCTAGCACAGGGCACTTCTCGCGAAGTTTCCATTTTACGGTCTTCTAGAGAAGTTATGCTATTGGATAGCCAGCTTTTTGTCTGAGTGGCATGTTAAAATCGTAGTTGACGGGTGCTTCTCAAACACGTAATTCAATAATTTTGGTGTTCTTCAATGGTCTGTGCTATCTCCTACACTATTCATTCTGCATATCAATTATATGTTACGGCAAACCAGTGACATCCATAGCCATGCGAATAACAGGACGGGGGTTGCGTATTACACGGCGTTGCAATCTAGGAATATAGGAAACGCTGATCACTCACCACCAGGTGGCCCTTCTGCAATTTCGTCTGCTCTTCTGGCTATAAAAAAATACGTTTACTGTAAAAAGTAGGAAACGGTAATCACTCACCACCAGGTGGCCCTTCTGCCATTTCGTCTGCTCTTCTGGCTATAAAAAAATACTTTTACTGTAAAAAGTAATAAATCCTGGAAGCAGTTCTGAATTTTTCTATTGGAATTCATAAAAATAACGCAAACTATCATCTTAAGATGTAGTCTCCACTTCCGGAAACCTATATTGTATGTGTACAAATAGTGAAACAATAATTATTAATATTTAACAGGTATAATTTTATGTTTGCACTATTCTATTGTTTTAAGGATAAGTTTTTCTAGTTTTATGAATTAGAAATATAAATATTTATAGCAATGACTGTAGTATAGCTGTAAAAAATTTAGTAACTATGCCCAGTATCACAGAATATTCACCCTATCTTTGATTCGCGATTAATAGTCTGTGAAATCAGATCCTGCAATTCCTAGAATTTTTTTTATATGTAACTAATCGACAAACGAGCAGACGAGCCACCTAGTGGTAAGCGGTCACTATCGTCCATAGACTTCAGTATCACTAAAGACATCAACAAACTGTTGCCGACCAAGACAGGTGGGGGACCCGCATTATTGTTGGCTCGAAAAAAAGGATGACCCTTGAAATCCACAGATCCTCGCCACACACATGCCACAGAGGGCAGTGGCGTAGGAAGACCCGGTGTTGTGATCGGAACACGTACGAAACAGTTCACGGTTGATTTTAGAGGGTGAGTGGTAGCTAGCCAGTCGAGTAGTCAGCCTCCCACAATGCACTTGCCGTCAGTATAAACTGGGTGATACAAAGCCCTGCAACCTCCAAGAGAAGGAACCATGAACATGGAAGGTTGGATTTAACTTACTGATGGCTTGAGCCCTTTACAACCCTGATAGATAATGACCCATAAAATAAGTTAAAAATAAATGCCAAGTATCATATAAATATGTCAAGTGGTTCCGAAATAAGTGTTTTGACCTCTATAATATTTATAACAAAGCCTACTTATATTACATTTTAAAATGTTTAATATCGCCATTACAGTTTTATTAATACAAATATTTTTTTCAGGCATAAGGTTTCCTGAAAACCTACCTGTTTTGACATTAAGGTCAGTATATCATAGCAGCAAAGGAAAACCTAAATTTAAAGTGTTAACAGGATGCCCATACAGTAACTTTGAAGCATATATTGAACAACAAGTAGAGACTTTTAAAAATGAATGCAAAGGGTTCCCTTCAAACAATCAACTTGTCAGTTTAGATACATAAAGTGCACAATAAACAAATATTTAAAATATCCAATGCTTTAATTTTTTCGGAACCATTTCTAATATATCGATTTCTAAATTAAGTAGACATGCTGATGTCGTTTGGTGGAAGGTTTTATAAAGTTACTGCCACCTGCCTGCTTTGCTGGGCATTTTGAAATGGAAAAATTAATTATAATTAATTTAATAATTTTTAAAAGTATATTAATGAATAATGTACCAAAGTTATTTGTAAGGATTGAATTTAATTAATCCTGCTCAGCCTCAACAGTTATCTTTCCAGACTGGTAAGCGCACAAACTATTAAGACGCTTACACATTAAACAGGGCATTGTCATAGAGTAAAATAACAGAACAGTAAGTATCCCATATGACAGTTGTTTTTTTTCGTCATGTTAAAGATATGAAAGCCTCAAATAAAATACAACCAATAATAATTTTCGTGCTAGTACCTTTTTCTACTTATAACTAATTTATGCTTCTAACAATGTTTCAGTAACATTTATTATTAATTTTAATTATAAATTGCTACTTCAAAACTGTTTCAGTTCCTATAGATAACTTTTGAATTACTAATCGGACATTCCGTTCAAAATATTTTACGAATTAAGGAAAATAAACACCGTCGCCGCCACGCAATGAGCAGTGTGGCCCCACGCAAAGCATCCGTAGCGTAGGCAGGCGGACAAGGCGACAACGGAGGTGGCACGAAGTGCGGGCGGGCACATCTATGAAAAAGATAGTCGCGCGGTCGGCTCCTTACGCAGTGGACATATATTATGCAAGATTGAATATTTTGACTATTTTCACAACATATGTATATATTATAAAGATAAAATTATAAATATATCTCAAAATGTTTTAAAATAAAAGTACACCTGTGCGAAACCGGGGCGGGCCGCTAGTACATAATAAAATTACAAATGATTATAAATATAGTACGATAACATGACATTTATATTTTGTTAAAAATAAATTAAGTGAAATTGTAATGTAAATCGAACAAAATCCACATCACCCTCAGTCATCTTTATATTATAAGTGATGTATATTGTTTTATATAATAACCAAGTACAGTATAGTACAGTAGTACACACTGTCCCGCTCCTAAGTTAGGTAGGTAAGAACATCAATAATCCATGATTGTTTCACTGCTAAGCAAGGGTCTCTTATCTCAAATAAAGGTTAAGGTCATAGCACACCACACTGGCAAAATGCAGATTGACAGTCTTCACATGTTTTTAAGAAACACAAGAACCTCAAGTAATTCTTCCAGTCTTCTTCTAGTTTCCTTTACCGTCACAAAGCATATGACAATAATTTTTATTAAACATTGGGGATTTCACGCAGGCTGAAATAAACCACTCCGTTATCACTGTTTTTAGCTGATATGTATATGAAGGTAAGTGGCACATTTTACACAAATAGTAGCAATAAATTAAATGAAACTTGAAACTCTAATAATACTGAAACAGAGACCTATGGTGACGGGAGATGTAATAAATAACTGATATGGGACTAATAAGGTTTATTAAATTTAAAAACAATATTTGATTCATATATGCATAATTCCATAATGTTGTATCTACCTAATAATTCTTTTATGACAAAAAGTATTTAGAATCTGTCAATTTAATATTACTCTGTGAATTTTCACCTGTCAGTGGTTGTGCAATAACCAGTGCAGTCACTCGCGGGGAAAATCCCCGATTTACGGGGAATTTTGGGTTCACGCGGGGAATGACAAAAATCGGGGAATTTAGACCAATTTCTTCGTTGGAGTATTTCATCTCGGGTAATACTTACAACTAAAACATCACGTTCCGACTGGGCAGATACAGGTTGACACTATTAACATAATTATGAATGGAAACACCACTGAAATGCCTGGTTAACTGTCATTTAAATACGATTTTATAGTTTTAAACGTATCCATTTCTACATCATCATTGATCCATTGTTATAGTTGGCAATTTTTTTTAATTGGCTAGTACCGTGAAAATGTTTAATAAAATTGTGGAAAAGTGGTTAAAAACTGCAAATATGACGATTAAACTTATTTTTTATCTAATTCAATATAAAAAAAATCTATCTAGCTAACTTACGAATTGTTAAAGGGGTTCTATAGATACTTTCGCCAAATTCAATAAAGAATTTTCAACAACAAACATATAATAAAACAAATGTATCTAATCCCTTGATGCATGAGAGAAAGGTATGTAATTAGAGCTACTAATTTTCATTTTGTACGATGTAGTAAACATGTATTAATAGTATATATGTATTTCCTTAACAAATTGTCTTATAAAATAAAATAACTACGAAAATATGGCAAAAATAATATTCTATTTCAAATAAAATATGGGCTAGTAAAGATTTGAATAAAAACTTATATTTTTTGTACCTACGTGGCACTTACTCGTTTTGAATAGTATAGATGTAGTCTGTAGATGTAAGAGTTAATTTTTTTATAAGGTATAGTAGTTGATAATAGTTTTAGAAGTATATTAAACTAATTTTGTATAAAAGTGTTTTTATTTCAAAAATATCATTTCAGGGAATTTGTGGAAAATGAATGAAAAAGAAGCGGGGAATTTCGGGGAATTCAGTGGCGTAACGCGGGGAATCGAGATTTTTTTTATTGGCAGCACTTGTAATAACCTAAACTTTGACCTAAACCTTCAAGATAAGTACGGTAGTGTGATATAATTTTGCGTATTAGTCGCGCTAAAATTAGTAGTACGAATTTTAATAAATATAAATAAAAGTACAATTATTCTTTTTCAGTGGTACGAAAGCGATCGTTTATATTATTTTAAGTTTGAAATGTTTTTTGGATAACCTTGGCGCCTTACGTAAGGCTTTAAATGATTACACCAAGATGGGTAACAAAGTATCCGCTGAAGCCGTGAATATTAAAACTGCTGCGACCAACGCAAATCCACCGCCAGAATGTCCAATGCATAAAAAAGAAGGTACCAAAGATAATGAAGTTAAAGCTCCATTGTCGGAGTGTCCCGTTCAGCATGACAACACAATCAACCCATACAACATGGTATTATTTGGTTACATTGTAAATAATCATTTATGTTTTTGACTTAAATTAACATTGGTGTAAATATTTCAGATGCCTCCAGCGAACCAACAGCCAGCTCCGGATCAACCGTTTTCATTGCCGACTCAACGACAAGTCTCCTCGATACCGCGCGCGATGCCAGATGGATCTACCGAGTTCTGGGTATATCCAAGTCAACAAATGTTCTGGAATGCTATGCTTAGGAAGGGTTGGAGATGGAAGGATGATGACATAAAACAAAAGGATATGGAAGACATTATTCGTATACACAATGCCAATAATGAACAAGTAAGTGCCCTCAAACATGTAAATTTTATATAAATACTAGCTACTGTAATAGTGAATGACTTATATACAAAACTGTCTAACCAGATTTGTCTCACTAATTGGTGACAGGAGTTGTTGGAGATGAATCTTGAAAAAAAAAAAATATCTAGGTTTGAAATTAGTTGACATGAAACTGCAAATAGCATATTTTTTACTAACAAAATAATAATAAAAATGATTGATAAAACAAATACATGTTTATAAGTGGTCAATGTATATGTAGAGAACAGTAGTAGAACAAAAGCATGTGATAAGATTATTGTGTTGTGGCAAATCTGACCTCTATTTTAACAAAAATTTAAGGCATGGCAAGAAGTTTTGAAATGGGAAGCGTTACATGCAAAAGAATGTGGACATCCAAGGTTGAAGAGCTTTGGGGGAAAAGCTACACAATACAGCCCAAGAGCTAGAATTCGTTCCTGGCTTGGGTAAGTTAATAAAATAATAGCTTTAATAGTTTAAGTACAAATAAATTGAAAAGGCAATAAGAATTACTGATATGACTGTTTTACACTAAAATCAAACAGTCATTATTTGCCGAAGGAAAGACATGGCATTATTTGAAGATGCATCTATGATTTTGCTAATTCTGTGTATAAATTGGCTCAATCATACTTGTGTGTCTATGGTTTTTTCCCATAGTTTACTAAAGATCCGGTAGGCGGGGCCCATGTACCCGTTCTGGGTGACTGTTGAAATTTCTTCATAGCGTCTTTGAATTTTGCGAAAACAACAGTTCAAACACAAAAGATGCATCTTCAAATAATGCCATGCCTTTCAGCCAGGCATATAATAATAGTATAATTGTGATAACCATTATAAAATAGTTGAGCTTTGTTTTTGTATTTTAAAATATCTAGTATTATTGTAGTTTTTGTCTTTGATGTAGAATTAAAAGCATGGTTTTTAATATGATGTATAATTAAGACATTGAGTTTCTCATAGACTTAATTATCATATCTTTGGCATAGTCTTATTGCATGCTGGATATTACTTGTCCTATCCATTTTGATATCAAATGTCTAGTAGAGTATTAGCATTTTAAATAGAAATAGAAGCACTCATGAAGTTTCGATACTGACAGTTGCCCATCTCCAAATTGCAAAATTCTGTTATGTTTGTTAATCACTTAGGATTGACTGGTGTACATAATGTGCTTTAAGATTCAGTATAACTTAAGTCTATAACTTATATATTTACAGATATGAACTTCCATTTGATCGTCATGACTGGATTGTAGACAGATGTGGCAAAGATGTTCGTTACATCATTGACTATTATGATGGAGGAGAAGTTGATAACAAGTTCCAATTTGCTTTGCTGGATGTGAGGCCAGCACTTGACTCCTTTGATAATGTCTGGGATAGAATGAAAGTGGTATACTTAAGATACCGATATGAATTACTTGGTGACAAAGAGAGCACAAAGTTAACTAACTAGATTTATAACAATCATTATGTTCATGTAGCAATAAATAATCCAAAATTAATTTCATGATGTAAAAGATAGATGAAGAGGGAATTTTCATGAAATTTCTAATAAGAAGTGATGTGGGGTTCTCCCGTCGACAATATTTGTCACTGCAGAAACTCTTTGTGATTTCATTTAATTAGTGTTAATAATGTGATTATTTAATTGTATAGTTGTACCATTTCGTAAAATATTTTTGTTATCTTAGAAACAAACAAAAATTAAAATATTATAACAAAATTGCATGAGTTAATCAGTAGAAGTACATTTATTGTAAAGTGGTAAACCTCTAATTATTATATTTTAATCAACTAACAATACTGATAAATTTGTTGAATAAAAAAACTTAACATAAATAAATATCTATTTATATTTCTATTTCACTTTGTGTTGATTACTATAATTATTATCTACAGGTAATTTTCCAAGAAAGAATCTGAAAGTATAAAGATTTAAGAACAGACTTAAAACCTCCAAACTGATTTTGATCAAAACTAAAATTGATGCTTTATATATTTTTTAAATTATTTATTACTAGCCAGGAATCGAGTCCATTGTGTTAGGAAAAGAAAACCCAGTATTATTGCAAAATTAACATTATCTTAATATCATCATGGATCTAGATGCCATGCTTCTACCCACTTACATTCAACTTCACAACTTCATGTCAATTTAGAGTTTTTTTCCATATATAGACTACAAATTGCCATAATTTTTATTAACTGATTTGATGAGGTTAATTCATGTTGAAAATATAAAATTGTATGTATAATACTACATAAATAAACGACACTAGTCTGATACAATAATACAAGCTGTTTATTGTCAATTCAACGTGTTCTATTTTCGGCTAAAGAAATTATTTCTTCAAAAATTGACTGACTTATAATTTGTATCATCATTGTCCCAGAGACTTATTTGAGTGCTTTTCGCTATTAGTTATAGTTATGGATTCTATAATTAAAAAAATAAGTTTGTTTTCTTCTTCATTTATCTACTTGTGGCTGGAAAGACAAAACTTATTTTTTCCACTAATAAGATTACTATTCGGAACTAGCCAGGCCTATTATTATATACGACCATGTAATTCAGTACATAGTGGTCTTGGCTGGCAGCTGTAAGGATTCCGAGCGCCCGGACATATGTGTCCGTTCGCCATAGCCACGCATGTCTTTTAACAAGCTACACCACACTAGGAGAGGTAAGCTTAGCGCTTCTGCGCACTAGCGCGGAGGCGGTTAGACTCTCTTTTTTTTATTTAACATACCTTAGTGTTATCACCTTAGTGTTGTTAGTGTTTCACGCCGGTTTTATCGAGGTTGCCCGCCATAGCGGTCAGCCGCAATGCCAACTGCATCAGGCGGCTGGACGCTCAAGTGAACCGCCTAGGCGGTTAACCGCTAGTGCGTAGGAGCGCTTAAGCTTTTAAATATGCGGTTAGAATCTCAACCCAAACAATTGGCGTTAATTCCTTGATCTTGCCGAATATTCAGACTTCTAAAATGGAAAACCATATAAGAAAGATGTAGTATCTTGTGCACTTATTATTATTGTTGGAATTTTCTAGAATCTTTTTTTTAACTGACATGCGCACAGCCTCACGAGGTACCTCAAAGCGGGGTGCGTACTGAAAATCAGCGGTCACATCACACCGGCCGTGGCACAGGCTGAGTGCGCTACAATTGATGCTACAGCACTTTCATTAAATTATAACTTTTTGTTTCTTTTTCTGTATTTATTCTGCTGTTTAAAATTGTTTTTTTTTTACGTTTTTTTCTAATATACTACCAAACGCTTGCTAGAAGAGTTCACTACTACGACCAAATACGGAACTCTGAAGACAGTAACAGCCGTAGCCCTTAATCGTTGCCGTTTAGCTTTCAATTCACGCAAATTTTATTTCCGTTTTATGTATTCCGTTATGCCGGCCTCGCTAGTCATTACCCTCGCGCCTCTCAAAAAGCGGCATCCAACTTTGTTTATCGCAATGATTTTTTGGTGTCTCGTCTCACCTGGCGTCTAGAGCGTAGGCTCCTTTCACTCTACCCCAAGACCAACGGTGCTCAGAGGGTTTCTGCCTCATAACCATTAATCATAACAACTCATAACTCTCACTGCTGATTAAGGCCATAGCTATATATAAGTTACTCTTTGGGCCATAGCCTGCCACGCTGCCCAGGTGGGCACAGACAAGTGGGGGTTGGTAGACTTCATACATCTTAGAGAACTGTTATGTGTGAAGATACAATGTTTTTTTTCACCAAAGTGTTAATTCGCAATACGCATATAATCTGAAATATTACAGGAGTATTTAACAGTAGCAGAAGCAAAAAAATTCTTGCATAAATGTATTTACAGAATACCTCAATGATTAAAAGATAATTTTGAATTTGAATTTAAATGTACAATATTGAACTTAAGTGTTCTAGGTTTTATATTGTTAAAATTATAACACTTTTCCTTATTTAACATGTACATGTGTGTAGGAATGGTGTTGGTTATTTTGAATTGAATAGAATATACAGCCTTGGCCAAAAGTATTAGGCACCCTACAACTTGCTGCATATTTCGGGTATAAAAAAAATAAAACTAGTTTTGGT
Source organism: Megathymus violae (assembly GCA_003671415.1). Taxonomy (NCBI): domain Eukaryota; kingdom Metazoa; phylum Arthropoda; class Insecta; order Lepidoptera; family Hesperiidae; genus Megathymus; species Megathymus violae. Next base: position 2,189,282 of record PDGT01000034.1, read on the forward strand.
TGTTTCATAATTTTATTTCCTTAATAAATATTAAAAAAACTAATATTTTGTTGGACCACCCTTGGCTTTTATTACAGCAGCAACTCTCTGAGGCATGCTGCGTACAAGTTTAAGGCACACGTCTGAGGATATTGCATCCCATTCTTGTACCAACGCGTTTTTTAATGTAGCTTTGGATGTTGTGCTGTGCTCTTTGATTTTGCGTTTTAAAACACCCCATAAATGCTCTATTGGATTCAAATCCGGAGACTGGGCAGGCCAATCCAACAAGTCAATACTGTTATCCGCAAACCAACGCATCGTGGTCGCTGATTTATGGCAAGGCGCATTATCTTGCTGGAATAAAACGCCATTTGAATTTGTGTCGCCAAAAATTCTTGAAATTGAAGGCACTAATGCTGTTTCTAGTACATTAATGTACTTTTCACTATTCATACGACCTTCGCATATGAACATTTCGCCGACACCATCCGCAGCCATGCAGCCCCAAATCATAATGCTGCCTCCGCCGTGTTTTATGGTCGGCACTACACAATCTGGGTGATATTCTCCGCCTTTCCGTCGCCTCACAAACGTCACACCTGGCGTTCAAAATACCTGTAAAGTACAAAAAAATAGCACACATTAAAAAAGTTTATACCATTTTAATTTGAAGAGTACTACAAAATTTATCATTGTAATTGTGTAATAAAATAATTAATAAAACTAACCTCGAAGTTGGATTCGTCAGACCAGAGAACGTTAAACCAATCCGTCTCTGTCAAATGTTGGTGTCTCAGAGCCCAATCAAGCCGTTTTTTTTTGTTCGCTTCTGAAAGCCATGGCTTCTTCCTGGCTCTGCAGCCCTTTAAGCCTGCTTCTACTAGCCGCCTTCTAGCCGTTCGAGCGCTGATCGGCTTTCCGGACTCTTCAGTTAAAGACGCAGCTAGCTCCGAAGAAGTTTTTTTTCTGTCTTTCAAAGACTCACGGATAAGTTTCCTGTCCTCACGGCTTGTAGTAACTCGTTTTCTGCCGGTTTTTGGTTTATTTGCGAGAGTGCCGGTCTCCGCAAACCGTTTGATAGCGGATTGTACTGCGCATCGCGAACATATTACTAAGTTCGCAATTTCTTTTTGCGACTTTCCTTGCTCGTGTAAAACCTGGATTCTCACACGATTTTCGAAACTAATTTCGTATTGTTTTGGCATTTTTAGTTCAGTATTTTTTCAATTTAATCACGAAACCACAAATGTACGATCTTTACACTATGATTTTTAAATGCAGACTGACCGAATATTACAAATAAACGACCAAGAGAAAACTAATATTTTATTATTGATGCACCAGATGTTTTATGACCACCAAATATGCGGCCCATTTGTTTTAAATAGCGTGTCATTATACCGGTAATCCTTTAAAAAAAGAATATTACTCGTTGTTCACCCAGCACAGATGTGCAGTAACTTTATTGGGGGTGCCCAATACTTTTGGCCAAGGCTGTATTTTACGTACTCCGTGATATATATTGAATCGGAGTAGAGGAATTTTATAATACTCTATTAATAGAATATTCTAAGCTATGATTTCCTTGTTTCTTTTTCTCTTTATCGTTTTTTTTCTATAAAACATTCAATCTTCACACAACAAATTTTTTTTTGTGGAGGGCTACAGCTACAGCACCTTATACTCTATGGTTCTATAAGTATTTTAATACATCTAACTGTATCTTGTGTAGGACTGTGGACAAAACAATCATAGACAGAGAATAAGTATGTTTGTCTGTCCTGCTTACACAAATAATATGGAGTAAAGGGGTACTCTGTAACTGAACTGAAAAGATATTTTAGTATTGTAGTATTTGTCTTTGTTTACGTGTCGAAATTTACGAACGAGATCTTCATAACTTGTGGCATTAATATTACTACATTTTATGGAATTTTTTCAACGAAAATTTTGCTCCGAAGTTGTGCTCCGGACGAAATCTAATAACTTTTGAAATGAATAACGGGGAGGTCGGAGGATCCAGAGGCAGGGGCCGCGGTTGGCAGCAACCCGAAAATCAACCACCTCGGGAACTTCGCCGGCCAAAAACTATAACTGAAGATGTAAAGGGTACCGTACATTATAATTAAGTGCATATACCTTGCTGTAAACAATATGCGTTTCGGTGCTACGTCATAGGATGTGTTCCTCAAGTTGAGTGAAAGTAGTGAAGATTTTCGTTTGGTGACGTCGGCGTGTGTTGACAGAAAGTAGCCGGGCCATTTGCCCATCTATATATATTTAGTGCTTGCTATCATTATGAATAATTCTACTTTTGGTGATAATAATAAACTACGTTACGACATGAAATATTTTTGAAACATTTTTTTACAGTTGAGCCCCCGAAATCAAATTTGTCTGCAGATGCGAAGGAGTGGTATCCACCCAATTATGTTCCACAGAATGTCATAACATACCAAGCAGATCCTGCACCCTATCGCATGCCACGATTTTCGGTTCAAGATCGACTTCGGCAAGCACAAGATCAAAATCCTTACAATTTTGAGGATATGTCGTATTCATTGGAAGAATCAGAGAATGCGAATTTAAGGGTAAGCAAAAAATTATAAACAGGGACTAGTGCCCTGTATATTTGATTTTGTTTAACATATAAAAAGAACAGGTAAGGTGTAACAAACTTATGTTACTACCTCTTAGATGTAAGTAGTGTAATTGATAGGCTGCAGTAATGATCTTCTTAGTTGGTTTCTTCATTGCTGAAGGTCGTGCCCATTTTGTAAATTTTTGGTGGCTGAGCTCACCAGGTGCTTCCATGCCACCCCGTCTTCTGCCTTCTTGAGAGCCTCAGTGACTGGAATAATAATAATAATGATAATATTTCCTTATATTAGTAGACTCTACGCAAAGTAACTGCAGTTAACACTCATAGAGTCTACTACCCTGATGATGCTCTGTTTCGGAGCGAAACACGTGTTGGTATAGAAATATATATCATCATACATTGTTTGCGGATTGTTGCAAAGTAATTTAATACTAATTTAGTACAATGAATTTCTGAAAATAACGCCTGATACTATCAACTATATCAAATAACTTGTATGACATTCATCATATTTTATTGAGTATGCTTATATTATTTTAATAGGAGTAAGTTTCAACAATAATATTTAATACTGATACTAAACAGGTTTCATTTGAAAATTCCATTATAGCTGTAGTTCACAGTGTGGTAGTTGTGGAACAAATATTTATCATAAACACCTTAAATTTAAACAGTTTAAGAAACCATAGTTAAATCAATAAAAATACTACAATATTTTACAACTTTCTGTTATCTATCTATCTGTTTGCAGTTATGGTTTGAGATGTGTGATGAATACAAACTTAGTATTAAAATGTGTTATGCCTTTTGACCTTTTTTTTTTGATCTGGCCAAATTTGACACTTGTTTAAAAATTTATTTGTATTAAAAACAAATTCTTTGTTATTTACAAAGCTGTCAATGTTTTCACAAGAAACTTAAGCAGTATAATACTTATTTAAATAATAAAATTTTTTATATGTTAACTACATGAAACATAATGGTAAAATAAAAATTGTTTTTTTTTTTGTCAGGAAAACATTGGTCATTTGATTACTGTGATGTGCGAGATAACATTTGACCCTGGCAAGTTTGACAATCTTTGTGGTCCTCTAGTGGATTCTTTTGCGTCAACTTTGCATGATGTCAATTATACGAGGCCCCTTGTTGAAGCTATTGTTAACCAGGTAATAATTTATATTCAATTATAATAATAATAAATATTTATGATGAAAACCAAGATAGTTGTTCGAAAACGTTCATTAACTTAAACATTTTTGACACTTTTTATATACAACTAGTAAGTAGTAGCTATTAGGTTTTTCTGATTACTTTTGGATTGAAGCATTGAATGTATTCAGGCTATCCCACTATTTATAGTCATTAAGGTATTTCCAACATTTTCTGACATTTATAGGGTGGAAACATGGGAACAAATAGAATTTTTGACCCCAATGTATGTTAGTAAGAACTATTACAATATTTCTTGTATAATATATGAAACACAAGAGATTCACATTTGAGATTCACATGTAAGACACAAAGTCGAGATTCATTTAGCACAAGGATTTGTTTACATTTTATCCTGTAGGTTCCTTTCATTGTCAGTGGCTGTAGTTTCTTACAAAATCTATTGCTGCCTATCATTTCTTTAAAATGATCCTAATTTATTAAAAAATTGATACTATAAAAAAAAGAGTGTATAAATTTACTCTTCAAGTGTAGTTGAAGTAATATTTATTTTATTAAGGTATTCTTAAAAAATTACAGACATGCAAAGAGATAATTTGAGATATTCTTTACTGACTTTATAATTGATTTCTTCATACAATTGGTCATCGAAGCATTCATGTGTGCATTAAACGTGTCTCAAAAGATTTACTTCTATAACTCATTGATTTTTACCAATGGTTTCTGATTTTTGATTTTGGTTGGCGACGAAATTCTATGCCATTATTTGTATGTATAATAAAGCTGATTTTCATGTTTCAAAAATATGTTAGATTGAAGGCTTCTTAATTAAATAAATATCCATTCATTCAGTAAGTTACTACTCACACAAACCTAAAAAGTTTTACTTAAATAATTGATATTCTATTATTATTTTATTGTCTACTAATTAATTATTAAACCATGTTACCAGTACTATGGAATTAAATATTGATACTATGTTCTATTCGCAGTCAATAGGAGAGTCTAATTTCCGATACAATGGTGCACGTCTGTGCTCTATGTACGATTCAGTGGCGCCTCCCGAAGAGTCCACATTTCGCGCGTGTCTCCTTGAACGCTGCTCGACTGAAGAAAATAAAATCATAACAGGCATCGAGACCTCGGAGGAGAATATGCGTGGCTTCGCTATGTTCCTTGCTGAGATATACACCCAACTAGAAGACAGTCAGGTATTCCTTTTTTATTGTCCAAGGAAAATACTATTTCAAGTTGAATGCGGATTTAAATCACAGATATTTATTTTACCTAGTTCATGTGTTTTCGATGTATTTTAGTTAACTTTTTCGACCATCTCGAAAAAGCCATTGAATGAATACCTGTCCCATGTTCTCATTGTCAAAATTTAAATATGAGTGGTTCATCGAATTTCTCACGTACAATACAGGTCTCTTGCAACATGAAAGAAAAAGTTGTTAAATGTGGCTATGCAAAGTAGCAATCAAATTCGATCATTGCATATTTTAGTAAACGACAGATATTTCTGGTTCTTTTCACCTTCTAGTTTAATTAAGGTAATCTTTATGTCTGTCTACGATATTATTACCACAAAGAGTCTTCTTGAAGTACAAGAACGTTTTATTCAAGTCAGTGGAGACTAAAAGCATTTAGAATTAAAAATATATAGTATAAAACCTAGTCGCCATTTATGTCAGTTTGTTTATGTAGGTATTTAGGTTTTTGAAGCTGTCAATAAAATTGGTCAGGTTTTTACAATTATATAGACAAATTAAGAGTTTGTATGTATATGTGATATTTTGAATTCTCGTTTGAAATTGAATTTATTTATATATGCTGATATACATCAGACAATTAACTATCACTGAAGTATTAAACTCAGTGCATCCTGCACGCCCAATTCACGACAAATTCATTCACGCATGAACCTGTTACCGCATCTCTCACATTCTTATATTTTGCCAATGCCAACCACAACTTTGAACTAAAGACATATTGTAATGAATTTGTATATTCATATTTTACGCATTTATTTTTTAAAAAGTTTTAAATTTTTAGGGTGGAAGAATCAAGTCACTGGGCGAGAGTTTATGTAAGGTGTTGCTCCATTTATTGGACACGGAAAACGAAATAAACATCAAAGCTGTCTGCCAGTTGCTCAAAGTAAGTTGTTTTTTATATCCGTTAAATCTGGACACATTGCAGCCTAGTAAGCAACGAATCCCAGAAATGTCAAATCTATAATTCTCGTTATTATAATGATGTTATGACGGAATCAACAGTGATTCGAGATTCTTTTGTTTCCTACAAATGTAACGATAAAATCAAATGATTCATTTATTCTGCTTTACAATAAATCAATATTTTTGAAATGATAATTGAAGCAAAATTTACCATATAAAATCATTTGATGTGTACATATATATAGATGATTAAAAAGCGTATAGATATTGTCAGTAAAATATTGTGTTTTAACATTTTAAATAATAAATCAATCTACATATTTTCAATACATATTAGAGTAAGAGAATACGTGATCAACTAGAAATATATTTTCACGTGCTTTGACTGTTCGATAAGATACAAAATTCCTTGATAATATATTGTATTATTAGATTAAAAAATAACACTAGTTATGTTCGTACATATTTACCTAGCATTTTGATGAAATCGTTTTTAAATGGTCTTCGATTAATTTAAGTTTCCTTAATAGGAAAGCTCACGTTTCTAAGATTTTTTTTTTGTAACTACTACCAAGTTGGCAAACTCAGTACGATTGATCTTATAATATTCATTAAAATTTATTGTCAGTTTATGCCTTACGAGTTGTGGTTTATTTGTCCTCGATGTCTTATAATACACTATTCTTTGAGTAAATATGACCAACATACGCCTCACATGACTTTTTTTACTATTTGCTTTAATAGGATTGTTATATCTCACAATTTTTTTTCTTTGGCCGTTTATTCTCCACTTGCCACGATTTAAAAACGTATTAAAAAAATATGACGATACATATCAACACTATGTTACGTCGATCAGTTTGCTGTTTATAATTTTGAATGAATACTCTGTTAAATGACAAGGTGTGCTGATGTTTCCGTGTCCTCCAGTTGTCGGGGATCGCGCTGGATGCAGACTGTCCGGCGGGTATGCACGCCGCGTTCGAACGGTTGAAGCGGCGCGCACATCTGGGGATCGTGCGGGCTGTGCTCGAGTTGCGCGCCGCTCGCTGGGGCCTCGCCGAGCCCGAGCCGCCACGTCGCCGCCCCGCGCCCTCCGCACACCCCGCCGCACCACATTACCCCGGATACGGTAAATGAAACATTGATGATAGGTTATCATAGGTAGAGATGTAAGTTTTATTCTACATTACTAGTTCGGTTATTGCATTCGTATGCGCTAGGTGTGGTATGGTAGATATTTAATGTTGGACTAGGAATGTCGAACTTCAATTTACAATTTTAAACTTATATCAATGCAGAAAAATAAATAAATAATTCAGGTCAATGTGTGACAATCTTATGTTGCACGATTTATTCATTATTTCCCGGCCCTCATCCCAATCACTTGGGGTCGGCACAGTGTGTCCTTTTCTTCCATACATCTCTATTTTTAGTCATCTCAGTGCACACATCCTTAATCTTCATATCGTCTTCCTCGCAGTATATCCACCTCTTCTTCGGTCTTCCCCTTCCCTTATATCCATCTACACCCATTCTCAGCATTCTTCTCGTCACACTCGTGTTGCATGATTTACTGTTTAATAGTATTTAGTTTTCATTTATTTTGGCTGGAGTATATACAATGTTCGTTTTATTGACGATGACAAGATAGGAGTTCGTTAATATGTTTATGTAGTGACGTAAGTCATCGATTAGCAGTTTATGTTGTCCCAAACACTTAGTCGTTCTCTAATCTAACGGTATATCACATCACTAAGACAAGAACTAACTAAGATAAGAACCAATCAAACAAAATGTCTTTTTAGCATTGAACGGCGAACTAGAGATGCCTCTGACGCCGGACGGTGGTTATCTGGCGGACGGGCATTCGCTTACCGCGGAGGAATGCGCCTTCCTGCAGAGCAACCTGCCCTCGGCCAAGACCGCCGCCATCGACGATGACATTCTGTAAGTATCGTACGCACACTCACCGACCTGATTACACGTAGAAGCACACACTCACACCTATAGTCCGGCCTAATTGTAATATCTAGGATGTGTAGTAAACAGTAGTTGCCTAGCAATAGATGACAAGAAAATGTAGCAACTTTTTTATTGTTGTTGTTCTTTTTATCTGTTTTACTGAGCTATTAATTACGAACGACAATGGTTGAAGAATTATTCGGGAAGAAACAAAAGAATCTCAAAATGATTGGTATGATGTAAGTGGATGTGAAAGACTTATAACCAACATCCAACTTCATCAACAGGTCAATGTCGTCATCTAACATTGAAGCACTCGTTGCGACTGTTGCTATACGTCATTTAATTAATGAAAAGATCGCTTTTGTTTTGAGCTACGTATATTTGGCTATTTTAAAATTAAACTATTGAAATGAAATGAAATAATATTTATTCGAAGTTGGTTTTTATAAACACTTTTCGAACGTCAAACTACGTCACCGCTTCAACAAATCCCCACTGCGAGTAGTCTCGGAAGAAGAAGCGGCTAGAAACTCCCGAGGAGTTTATTTTTCCTACTCACAGTTACAGAACACACTTATGGCTGGATATTAAACTCATGTCCAAGCAGTCGTATCCGTAAAAGTAATCATCAAGTCTGTAATAAACTTTCCGCTTAAGAATGCTTTTGATGTGAGTTTTAAATTTACAATATGGCTTTTCTGTCAATTGTAATGGAATTTTATTAAAAACTAGTAAATGCCCTCGCTTCGCTTCGGAAAAACTACTTTACGCTTAAAGATAGCATCTGCATTTTTCTGGGTTTTTCTCGTTCTGTGAATTAGAAATACATATATTAACTCTTGAATTTTTATTTATAGGACGGATTGCAATGAAACCAACTTTAAGTATTAAGTGATGCTTACTGCAATACATTAGTGAAAACCATAACGGAATCGGTTAAGCCGTCTCTGAGATTAGCGGGAACAAACTCACAGACTGACAAAAATTGTAACAACTATTGTTTTGTCTTCTATTGCGTTAATAAAGGTCCCTAATAATGTTTTTTCTCGTATATCCTTAATGTACAGAAATCGATCAGTTAGAATTTTATTATACGTATAGATATTTACACATTTTCGTGATGGAGCAATACGTCTTCCATCTGAAAAGCTCAGGATGGTCGGGCGCATTCCAGAGGAATCTCATATGAGCCCTGATGCAAAAGAGTTCCCCTACCACCCCGTTGTAGGGATTCCTTTATAATTAAGGCAGGCTTTCGTTATGGCAGGAAACCCTGTGTTGTTGAAAAATGTAGGCACTTTCATATTTCAAATAGACGGTGGTAGATTCTTTCACTGCATTAACATTCCCTTCTATAAAATTCAGGCGGCTGACAGGAAATGTCACTTTTCCCTTAATACAGGTTTTAAGAAATATTCACCGCCAACAATTACTTCAAATTTGGATTTATTTCTCCATATTATTTGACGTCATTGATCAGCCGTCTAGTTCGAGTGCTCGCTAGAGAATTTCCTCCTTTTTCTGTAACAACGTGTGTAAAAGATTTTCTTAGGCCGTGTAAAATCCATAACGCATTATTTTCAGGACTCTTTTGCGGATATAGACCAAGACGTCTTTCTGAAACATATCACGCCATTCCGTAATTGGAAATAGTCGCAACCCTTTTATTGTTGCTGTTCTTTTTATGTGTTTTTTGATTTATTACATACAGCATTAATCAAATTAATTGCATACCCAAACATAGGGTATATTTGGATAGCATAAAAATAAAAATATTTAAATTGTATTTTCATCCCATCTATTCGAAAAGAGGCGAAGGGTTTCTCGATAAGTGCGAGCATAATGGGTCATTCTGGCGCACCTAATACCAGTGACGAGATGACTTGAATTTGGATCACAATTTAATTGAAAAGTTTGAACGCATTTCGCTTCGATAAAGTCCAGGCCAGTAATTAAAACATTGCGCCTGCCAACGCGGTTTTGGTTAACCAAGTTAAAACAAAAAAGAACAATACGCAAGAACTTCCTATTCGTTTTTTTATTACTTTTTATCAAATATTACACACACAGTTTTGATTTGTAGTTTAGTTACCTACTTAGTAGCAATTAGCAAAATTATTTAACCTCCAGCAACGTACTTTGAAGCTACTCTAGAATCCTTCGCTTCGCTTGGATCTAAACAATCGTTCTCGCCCTCAATACAATATTTGATTGGATTATATCGTTTATTACAATAAGTAAACACTAATAGGTCGAATTTATTTTATACCTCTTGTTAACCAATATGTAATTCATTAATACCCTCTCCTTTCTTCGACCCTCTCACAATATCACACGCTAAGCTGATATTAAGGTTTCAATAGAACTCTTTTATCGTCGCACTCTTTATAAGGAAATAATAATTTGGACGGTAATCGATATAAGTTTACATAACTTGATTACAGCGACGAATTGGAAAACGACTCGTGGGACACTGGAATGGACCCCGAAATGCAGGCTGGTTTCCTGGAGTTCCTCAAGATATCCAATCAGATCAAACGATAACCACCTTAGTTAACGGAATCGACGCTTGCAGCACTAGCTCGAGTCTTCTATGTTAGGACAATGGTGAAAAAGTATGAAAAAAATATATAAAATTTTAAAAAACTTACAAAAAGATTTATAAGTGAAAGACCTAGTTTGTAATCACTCTAGAAAGATGCTCTCATCATAGTGTGTAACTGTGTACTACGAGTAGGAGTGACACCAGAAACTCGATAGCTCACTGTTGCGCATGCAACTCTTATCCGTGCCCTTAACTTTTTAAGCAAAAATACCTTTATATTAATCTGTACAATGTAATATTACATATAGACCCGTTTAGACACGATCTTCTTGAGATTTGGTATACGATTATCTGAAATATTGAATATTGAACTTTTTTAACAATAGATACATAGACATAAAGAGGATCGCAGACTTATGAATGAAAGATTCGATTAGATCGGAACGTCAAGATCGCATAACTCTTACGCATTTCTAGTAACACATAATTACAAGAAAATATAGATGAATATCTCGTAAAATCGTATGCTGAATCTCAAGATATGAATCGATTCTCAGAATGGTTTATTGCAATACATGTTACAATATATATGATCAACTTAATTAATTTTATGCGCTCTTCATTTAACTAATAAAATGTATTTAATCTTTTATTTGTTATGGACTTATCCGTCTCGTTTGTATGTTTGTCTTCTATTTTCGGTACGGGTTTGTTCTGGCAAGAGGTAGTCAATTGTACGTTCATATTCTTATGCATTCACCCATTATAAAATATAGAAATATAATCAACTGCTTATAAACAAGTGTAATAACTGTAGGTCATTTTTACTAGCTTACTTGACCTAACGTTACCCAGTAATTACTTACCTTAGCTCCTGTGTATGTTAATTTGGATACAAAAATGATTGAAAGTAATAATATTTCGTCAATTTACGCGTGTATACATACAATATTAGATTATTAATCTCTTTCGTGTTCTTGTGGTCGGTTTTCATGCAATAAATCTCAAACATTAACGCCATATAATTGTGTAAGATTTGGTATTGATAACATATACAGGACGTTATGGGGATTGGCGAAAAATAAATTTATATATTAACAGCAATACGTAGGTAAAATTGTAATTTTTTATGGAAATTATTAATCACTATTTCCGGGTTACAAAAACACCAATTTGGAGAAGGGCGAGACATTTTATTGATTGACTTTGTTTTGCAAAATGGTATGATTTCAATATATCGACATTGTATCTTGTCTTTTTATAGTTCCCTTTAAGTTTGTAAGAATCAATTGTAAAATTGCCAATCTTACATTCCGCAAAAATGTAACGTACACCAAGACGCTGTGCATTTAATAATCCTATGGAGTCCTTTTACTCATGCATAATATTAGAATAAATTTATCAATGAGCATATGAATCAAGTTATATCGTTGAAATGTTTAATGTTTGTACTATCGTGAAAGATAATATTAAGGTTGATATTTAACCGACGCTCGTGGTTCTCACGTTTCGTAAAGAACAATTTCAAAAATCAAATAAATTTCAATCTTCAACACCAACACCACACACAATGTAAGACAATGAAATAAATTTTTACAACCTGTTGTACTAAAATTATTTCAGCTGCATTATCAGTTAAATAATTTTAATAATCCTATCAGACAGGCCTGCACATGGATGATGTAATCGAAGTAGCTTCGATTTAAATTTAGTAGGGGTCAAGTAACCTGATGTTTTGTGGCAGATAAATATTCTGATAAAAAAAACTATAATTTTGTCAAATAAAGCCCCTGATAATGAAATTATTACATAATTATTATATTTTATATTAATTTTTATATTCCCTTTCTGTTATTGATAATCGATTTCAAAAATCTATTAACGTTATGGAATCACTATTAGATTTATGTTAGGATCGACTTCTATTTGTATTCAATTTTAGACACAAGAATGTTTCCGTGCTCAAACTATAAATATGTTAACGGGGGCCCACGAGCGAACCTATAGAATCAGCCTACTGTCTCTACAATGTTTTGTATTGGTTATGTTAAATTAAATGTTACAACATGGTTAAGCTTTATGTCTTCGAAGTCTGATATAGTGATTAGATTGAAAAATATATAATAATTTGTTTATGCTACTAAATTTACTAAAGTAAAAACTCTCTATCACTATTATATTCTATTACTGATGCGCTAATGCCCTGCCGTCTTTCCGAAAAGTGCAGTAACTTTGAGATTTCACAGACTGTATAAATCTATATTCTTAATCAACAATGTAAGTTGTACGTTTTCTTTTTAGACTGTATACGTGTGCAGGCATTGCGTATCTGGATTTTATCTTAGTACATCTAAAACAAACATTGTTTTTACAGCGCTTTTCTGGAAAACAGCTCGAACCTAGTTATAGCAATCTTAAGGATGATAGTGCCCTTATTACGATAATAAAAACTCCAGCAGTGTTGTTGAATTGGTTTCCGTTTAATAATTTGTGTTTACTGACTGTTACAAATGTTTATCTTATTTGTGTTAGTATATGACAAAATAAAAAATATAATTGAAGATCACAGCAGGTCCTGTAAAACCCACTTCCGCTAACCTTGTAGTAAATTAAAAGCATTTTTGATATTTATGCAATATTGGATTTATTTATTTTAAAACAATTAGATGAATGTTTATATAATATTCCATTGTATTTTTGTTGCATATTATTGATGTTATAAGAATAAATGGATATTTTAATAAAAGTCATTTAACTGAAATGTATTGGTTTAATTCAATACCAAAGACCATTTATAATAACTCCAGTAAAATATTACTTTATTTGGTTCAATATAGTAAAAATACAAACAATATTTCCATTATTTATACTAGCTAAACCTTGTATTGTTAAAAACTGAATTGATTTTACTCAAAGATTGCTCCTGTCAAATTACCTTTATTTCTTAGCTCCATGACACTCAACACAAAAAAAAACTAAATTAAATGCATGCTTATTTGTTACATTAGTCAATAAAGATATTAATAACAATGATAGCTTTCCGGGAAGTAACGATAGTTATTGTAATTTATTAAGTAAGCAATTCAAAATCGAATAAACCTACATAATAAGTCTGTTTTTAATTCAAAGGATCATTCCAAGTTACCCAAAATTGTGATTAAAATGCGCTTTTGTAGTTATGAAGATAAATGAGTAATTTGAAATTAGATATCGGGCAACACTTTGTATGGGTTGAGAATTCCGTTGGGGTCCAAAGTTTGTTTGAGATCACGCATCAGCTGCAGCGTCGACGCGTCCTTGCTGTAATGAATGAACTGCGGCTTGCGGAAGCCCACACCGTGCTCTGCGCTTATTGATCCATTCAGTTTGGCCACTTCTTCGAATATGTACGGCTCCAACATCGAATATATCTCTTTGGAATATTTTGGAACTATCACATTGATGTGAATGTTACCATCACCTAGAACATTTAATTAAATTAGTTTACATATATTTGTGGCTTACTCTTACGGTAAAAACGTTACACAACGGTTACAACCTGGAGCAACTAGCTGTACTTTTGAGTATAAAAGCCAGTAGGTACCTAAATTAAAGGAATAGTAAGCTGGGAAATTTAATTAAAAATTGAAAATTTTCAAAAACCTCAGATTAAATAGGCATGGTTAAATTAGCATACTTAAAATGGTTCCTATAAGGAATTTAAGAATCAATATACAAACATGATACCTAATAACTTTGGTCTTAAAAGGGCCTTAATCTTTCATTGAACAGAAATGAAAACTTATCACAGACTAAATAATGCAGACTTTAAATTTATATGCAGACAGGCTTTATATGCAGACTTTAAATTCGTGGACAGATTAAATTGATACAACGAGCAGAATGAGATTATTGTATATGGATTGTATAAAATTAATTATGGAAGTGGTGCCGACTAATTCACTCATTGTAGAAGAAAATCAGAACCCAGCAGTGGGACAATATAGGTTGTAATGATGATGATGAGATAGCGTCGCACGATTGCTCTACGCAGACCGGCGCCACTTGTTTAACTTGTGAAGGAAGCTATTTCATTTTGCCATAAACATAAATATATAAATGTGGCGTTCCATGGTGGTTTTGAGGAGTACGGTGGGTAATAAGCGATACATTTATCTGTAATGTAGGTAAGTGACTTCAACTAACTAACTTTCCAACAACTTTAGTTCAATTGATGTAAGTATAGTAAAAAAATATACCAATGTGTCCATATCCGTAAACATATTTGACCTTGTCTCCTAATTTGTTTCGTAATGAAAGTACAATATCATAGTAGTTCCTCAAGGGTATAGATACATCGTACTTGAACATGTATCCGTCGAGGAGTCCTGCACTTGCTATATTTTCACGGAGATGCCAAATGCTCTGCCAAATATCGCGATGTTATATATATTTCTCATACGTCATCATCACTTCTTTTTCAGATAGAAATTCCATAACTCGCATACCAATTTCACTGGTGACTCTATGGTAGGACCATAATATTATTACCATTTAAAATTTTTTTTTAAATTAGCGGACTATCTTATTATTATGGTCTCACCAGCAGTGAAATTGACATTTGAGATTGTGTGCCATGCTACACGGTAATTCTATAATTTCATAGATCAAACTCGCAACTGATTCCGCGGTGATATTATTACAATAAAAGCATTTAACAGAGACATACTTTTATTATTATTCCCTGGTAAGTATTATGGCTAGTTTAGGGTAAAGTTTATTAGATTACACATTATACTTAGGTACCATTAAAGTGATGTCACCGCGGAATCATCCTATGAGTTGGATTTTCGAGATAACAAAAATATTGCGATGACTTTAGTAAGTGAACAAATTCTTGTAGTAGTAATTAAGAACACAAGTCATTATTTTTGCAAACATTGGCAACTGTCTTCACCAATATGTCTGCAAATACGAAATTCCAGCGACAAAATGCAGGATTATTTAACGATGCGCTGCCGGGTCGTATGTACCCTATTTATATATACATAGATTGTCGTAATATTAGTGACCTTGTAGGTGCACAAAAGGAAAAAGACGGATGAATAAAACATTATAGTGATACGTGGTAAATGTCGGTATAGTTCGTAATATGATGTAGTTGTATAAAGATTTCTTATCACGATGAAAAAATCTTTTTGGTAAACAAATAAATCCTGTCAAATATTGATTATGAAAAATATCTTTTCCGTCCATATACTTTGTACATTAAAAAATATGAAATTTTATCTTTAAAAACAAATTAAATATTGAATAAGACTTCGAAATCCAATTCATTACTTTAACCGAAATCATCAATTGGCCAGACACGTCACAACATTTGGCCCTTTTGGTTATATTCAGAAAAATTATCTATTAATTTGTGTGACTGTATTTTTTTTTCCTTTATAATTTGCGACATACAAAGAATATATTTTATCTTGCATATCTGCTATAAACTAAAAATGTTACTTAGACATATTGACATACATTTTTCAGAATGACTGTCTCAAAATACAATATAGTTTATGGATGACAATATTGTTGTCATATTCTTGAATTATCTCAACGTTTAAGAGATCTTCAAAGTCTAGTAGGTAAAATTTATTTACCTTCATCTTGGCGGGTTCAGAAGTAATAGTCCCGTCTATGATGAGGCCGCTCTCCATTTCTCTAGACAGAAATCTGTTAAGTTTTTCGTTATCATGGTCTTCATCACTTCCGTGGGTTTCCACTAGTACGTAGAATGGATAGTCCGATATAGGGTTCCTGTTGCAAAGAGACCTGTCTGCATTACAATACCCTTATTGAATACCAGTTTCTGACACAGAAAAATACATTCATATCGTATCCATATATATCCATACGCCAAAAAGAGAAATTTATTTAAATCTACGTTTTGGAATGCGTGGACTTCATCCATCTTTGAATCCAAGTTAATCTCTCCTGCACGGGGTATTATCCTACCCTGAACAATGGGTCATGCAACGTTGTTAAGTGCGTCTTATTAAACGACGCCGGGCTCTGACCCAAAATATAATGTAAATAATGATGGTATAGTTTTTTTTTTTTCAACTAGTCTTTCTACTTGTTTCCCTTCCTTTTAGAATGAACAGTGAAATGATACTAACGTGCTTCCGTTTCTGATTTGGGAAGTTAATTGGAGATTTAATTTGATACGAAAGAAGGAAAAAAGAATACGTTAACCTGCTCTCCTATAGTTATATCCAAATACAATTTAATTATGTTCGTAATTAAAACTTTGATAGCTTACGGAATTTTTAAATTTTCCACAGTTGTCTTGATTGAACAATTATCGGCCATTTCAAAAGCGGATAAAATTTCACCTAGAGATGATTTCGCGCTTTTGTACAATTCTAGAATGTGCTCAAAACTCTTTACACCTGAAAAAGTTATTTAACATGTTTAAAGTTGTATCTGTGTTCATTATTAAATTACACATTACTATATTTCGTGATTAAAGCCAGTGAGACATTCCCTATGTTATGTTATGAGCGTTTCAATCAAAATAAAGACATTAATGACTGTAAAATCAAAGTTATCAATTCTATTATTATTATTATTATTTCGTACCAAAAAATCCCAGAGAAACAGCTTTCGGCAGCGGTGGACAATGAATTGCAACTTTAGTGACCACCCCGAGAGTGCCTTCGGAACCAATGAATAAATGTTTCAAATGATAGCCAGTGTTGTCCTTTTTTAGCGTCCGGAGGCAGTCTATAATAGTTCCGTCAGCTTTGACCTACGATATAGATATATTGAAAATGATTACATATCAGTATAAGCTCATATGCTTAGTAATTATAAGTTACTAGTCGTTCCGCTCAAGAGTAATCGACGCTGAAGGTAAGTCGACGACCCCGTAGCCCAGTTGGTAGTGACCCTGCCTGCCGAGCGTGGGGCCCCGGGTTCGATTCTCGGCCGGGGCAGATATTTATGTGACAGACAAATGTTTGTTCTCGGGTCATGGGTGTTTGTGACGTGATAATTGTGTATGTCCATGCCACCCGCAACACAGGGAATCCCTAGTGCGGGGGTGTGAGTGTGTGAACGTTTTTTTTTTTTATTTTTTTATTTTTTTAGTAATGATAGCCTGGTTGTTTAATCGTTGGTCTCCCTCACAGTGTAGTCAGTCGGATTGGAAACCTGTATACATGAGAGTTTTCTACAGTGCTTTCAAAGATGTGTGAAGTCTGCCATTTCGGTCCATGGGTAAAGGCCATCCACTGCACATTGCATTGTGACAGGAGACTCGAGACAAAAGGTAGTTAAATATTTCTCTAAATTATGGGAAATGTTTGAAAGAACTAAATGAAAACAAAAATAAAATTTTTGTTTGATATTCGTCTCAATTATAAGTTTTATTGAATTTTAACTTTTGAATCAGAACGCTAGTTCGTATTACCACCCCGGAATACGGCGCCGGTTATCATCACTTGAGATAGAATTGAAGCGCTAAATTATAATAAGTTAAACCCAGAACGAATATTTATATAACATATCATACAGCTTCAAGTCCCATAATGGATCCATGTAGGTTTCCATAACGGAGTAGCCTCAGCCCACCAGCATTAGTGCTAACATTGCCACCAATGTGGCAAGATCCTTTCGCTCCCAGGTCTAAAGGCATTATCAAGCTTCGCTCTCGGACATAGTCATCAAGTGTTTCTAATACGCAACCTGCTTCACAAACTAAGGCACCTGAAATCAATTCCATGATTAGTATAAGTATTTTAAGCTAGCTGCGTAAAAAGAATTAAATTCGTCTCTTTTTGCCGAAAACTCGCGTCTAGATGTTTGCCAACAGATTTACGAGATCTGCATAACGAATAAGGAGGTTCTCAAAACCTTGCGCTGTCTGGACGTGAAAAAAGTCAGTGGTCCTGATGGAATTCAAAGGCATGTGCACCCGAGTTGTTTCCTGAGTTGACACGTCGGTTCCACTTCTCTCTAAAATCTGGGATAGTGCCTAAATCCTGGAAGATTGCCAACGTTTAATCCGTACTTAAAAAAGGTAATCGTGTCGACCCTAATAACTATCGACCGATTTCAATTACATCTATACTCTGTAAGATAATGGAACGTATATTGAATTCCCGTCTCATGGCATACCTAGAACACAACGATAGTCGACTGGGGACCTTCTAGCGTATGACTTGTGGGGCGAGGCCCTCGAGAAAAACAGAGAGGCGTTCACCGTCTCCTTCGATGACTCGAAGTCTTTCGACAGGGTTTGGCACGCTAGCCTGTTAAGCAAGCTTCCAGCGTATGGTATTTCCTCTGGCCTTATCGTTTGGATGAAAGACATTCTGAGCGAACGGTTTTTCCAGTTGTTGTTGATGGTTGTTCGACGTAATCGATGGCTACCAACGCCGAAGATCCTCAAGGGTTCCTTCTGTCCGCTACTCTATTCCGGCTGCACATCAGTGATCTGCTCAAGCCCGATATCTATAGATATGAAGATGACCGCACAGTAATGGAGAGATACCTTCCGAAACCTCAGGCTAGCAGAGACGAAATACAGTCCGAAAGAGAGGCCACAGTGAAACGCATGAATCTCACGCTTCGGGCAGTGTCCAAGTGGAGCGATGCCAATTTTGTGAGATTAAACGCCACAAAACCACAGACGTGTCTGTTCAGCGCCAACAGGAGCCCGTTCACCTTTTGCTCCTAATTTTCAAAATGTACCCTTGGAATGCACTGACCGTCTCCAATTGTTGGGACTTGAAGTTTCGTCGAACCTCAACCGACCAGGTTCATCGAGTCTAAGGGTAAAGCGGCTGCAAGGAAACTAGAGGTCCTTGCGAAGGTGTAGCAGTACTTCGCGCCGGATCAACTTTTAACCCTGTATAAAGCTCAGGTCCGACGATGTGTGGAGGACTGTTTGTTTGTGGAGTACATTTGGGCTGGTGCTGCCAAATATCATCTATCTGCGTTGGACTCAATGGACAGACGTGCAAAGATGCTCATTGGTCACGCAGATCTGGTTGAAACCAATCTGCAAAGCCTTGAGCACAGGCGCAGAGTAGCCAGCCTCTCTCGTCTTCCATAGGGTACATTTTGAAGACTGTGCAGGTGGAATTGTTGTCAAGCATTATGGTAACATACGGAGAGTACTGACAGCATTTAAAGTGACAGGTTACCGAATTCGTAATAACGGATAGACTATAATTTGTTAACTTTATCTTTGCAGATATCAGAAACCTCTACACAGTAGTAAAATTTAATTCACAATGGCTACCTGATAACTCATCTAAGCTGATAATCTTGTTCATAAGTGCTAAATTCACTACAATCTCGTCGAATACAGGCACTGATCCTCCGACGAGCCCGGTATTGCCTCCCTGTGGACATATCGCCAGTCTTTTGTCGTTACAATATGCTAAAATTTTTGCAACTTCCTCTGTATTCTTCGGTTTCAAAATTAACTTGGATTGTCCTGGGGAATAAATTACATTCTTCGATATAAACTTCCACAGAAGGCAAGTCGCAGACAAGATTAGCAATGTATAGATTGATTGACATTTGTTTATTGAAAGACAAAAATGTCCTTAAATCTTTTGAAATTGTATTGTTTACAATATTATTAAATAGCAGTAAGAAATAGATTTAAAGGTAGAACAGACCGTTACCATTTTAACAAGGTAATAACTGCTAGGTACATGTAAATGTAATTCTAATCTAAAAATATTTTTACGACAGAAATATATTTAGTGGTGTCAAGTAGATACATACTCAACACTTGAACTTATACAATAATTCTAATTGCACTATGTAATTGAAAAGAATTAAATGCTTAATTGTTTTATATCATTAAAACTTCCTACTCATTCTATGTACTTACCTCTGCAATTTTTTATCCAATCTATATTAAACGGAAGAACATCTGAATCTTCGGTTAGGATTTGACCTTCATTTAATATTGATTTAAAGTAATTAACATCAGTTTGATGTACAGGTGCAAAATCTTTTCTTTTGATTGCGTATTTTTCCTAAAAATTTAATAAGTTTAGTCCAACCATATATTATCGTTACGCATGTATCGGATTTTACAAATGACATATGTATTAACTTTGCAAGACTTGCTTTTGAAGCATGGCATAAAGTCTGAATCATTGCCGAATCATTTCGATTTATTGTTGTTTGTTGTCTTTCGATTACACAATGCAGCATTGGTGCTGGTCCAATCCCTTAGGTAATAAATTAATTTCTCCTGGATGTTATGGCTTGAATGTGTATGTATATCGAATTTATAGTTAGATTTAAAATCAATCGGCGATTGGTGCCAAGCCGATCATCCAAAAATTTATGCCAAAAGTAAGCACGGAGATTCTCGAAAATCGTAATTGAAAATGACTAATGAGATCAAGATGACACTGATACTAAAATGTAAAGTTAACATAATAGAATAACTAAATCATTTTAATGATTGCAGGAGCATGACAAATGGGTGATTTAAAATGGATGTGACCTTAGGAACGGTTTCCTGTTGAACATTAAAACATAATGGTATCAAATAATTTTTTATTTATATCCATTAAAATTTAACAAGAACAAATGTTCTTGTATTAAATAATTAATATGGTATGTTCAATCATTAATTCTTTTTTTTTTTACAATACATTTACCTCTCATGAACGATGATTTACTTTTTACATTCTTGCTAATTTGCTTCAATACTGTCACATCGATGATGATCATAGAATTAGGAGGATTTCTGATAATGGAGACGGAAGGTGATAACAACTATTTAGTAACGACCTGTCTTGCCTGTACAATATTATATGATACTTAGTGATAAGACATTTATTAATTAAACGAAAAGTAATTTTGTTATGCTTTATTGTAAATGATATTATTAAACAAATGATTAAATGTTTCCGCGATGGACTGTGGAATGTCCGATGAACTGGAAGATTGAAATCGGGTCCCGAAATACTTTAGTATATGAAGCTGTTAGTGAATTAAGAAAATGGAAAACTCTAACACTACACACAATAACATCTTTAAAAAAATTCATATCCTTTGTTGTCGATGTGTCTAACCTTTAGCTTGTAATCAAATTGGGTACTTCGATTTTACTGTCAACATACTTAATAAGGTCTATCTAGAATACACAAGTATCATTTTAGCTGTAAAATATATAGTTTATTATTGTGCGCAGTTGTTAAATTACATGTAACTAGATGAATGTTACATAAGATAAATAATATTCCTGTGCTTAAATTTTATAGATAGGCATGTTGCGAAAGAAGAGTAGCGTAAGTAATACGAATAAGAATGTGAGTTTATTCTCACCGAAGATAGCTGTGGAAGGGCGCTTGATGCATATCTAGTTTGTCCCAAAACATTATTATTATTTACAAATCTTAGAAGCTTTATAAATGTTCGTGACATTGTAAGTGTTATTGAACTTTTTCGCGCTAATTCTTCACTACGCGTTTAATTTTTGTACACACGGTTCATATGTATTCGTGTCAAATTTCGGAGCTACGTACGGTAAAACCGAGCGAGCAAAACTATATCTACGCGAGCGAGGCTGACTCAAGCATAGAACAAACTGTAAACAAAATTGTCAAACTGCTAAATATATTATTTTCTGATAAGGCTCCATTTAAGAGTGCGTTATTGATATCTTTTAAGATAAGTATAAATACTAAACAAATCCCAATGTCGACATTAATGTTCATTATTAAATGAATATATCTAGTATAACCTGACCTCATCAGCTATTTTATATTTTTCACTCAGTATTTAAGTTAAAAATTAATGTTATAACCTTAGAACATACTAGACATATGAGCACTAAAGACGTATTTTATTCAGAGATCAACAACAAGGAAGAATGACAAACAGTGCTGCCAACAGCTCTTGGCCTAATAACGCCGTTTCTCATGCCTAAAGTAGCCTAATGTAGCCGATTTTCAGTTGCAGTAGCCCAAAATAGCCTTAACAATATCTGTTTAAAACAACAAACGTTTTCGAATATTAAATTAGTATTAATTTACTTTGCAACAATCCGCAAGCACAATGTATGATAGTATATACTTCTATAAATGCATAGAACCTCCCTCCCTTCCACAAAGGAAAACATGCAATTATGACAAAAATAAAAGTATATACCAACACACATACCGTCATCAACACGTGTTTCGCTCAGAAACAGAGCATCCTCAGGGTGAGTGGACTCTATGAGTGTTAACCTTTCAAATATATTTATTATTATCTGTTTGCATTTATTACCTGTGACTACTTATTATTGTCTCTCTCTCTCTAAATAAAGCCGTACGCGGGTGCACCGACAAGTTAAGTTGTCTTCCTTTATTTTATAATTATATCCCAGCTACAAATATCAATATGAATAAAACAAAATGTAATTTAAATATCAATTTATTTATAATATATTGATAAATAGGCATAAATCTACTTTAAACACCTTAATATATCTTAAAAGAAAGTAAAGTAATAGCATTTTAAATATTAAATTAAGGAAAAAAATAAACAAATTTTTTTATGATTCTGGTTCATCTTCTGTTAGCAATGATAAGGCATCTGCAAGACTTTCGCCGTTGTCAATAGTAGTTGATGTAGTTGCTATGCTAGTACTGGCGCAAGATTCACCGGAGACGTACATTTTTCTGCCAGCGGGTAAACTAACCATATGATTGCTTGGTTGAAAGCTGTTGTAAATTTTTGGTCAATAATGCTAAACAACCCTTGGGTATAATATTCGCAACGTTGATGCATTAATATCATAGTCTGTGCAACGTTGTGAATTTGCGAGTACGGAACCTACATATTCTATGTCAATTTGACATACGATAAAATTGATGTTAATTGGCAATGACAGCATCAATTTGTTTCTATCAAATTAAATGTCATTTCACACGTGTGATACCTAGCTCGAGTTGATTCGATGGTAATTGATTTTGTATTGATAATTTTACCACGTGTTTTGGCAGAAACAGAATTAAATTATTATGGTTAAGTTAAAAGTAAAAAAGCCGCAGAAAAAAAATGTTAAATTGCAAGAAGTTGCAAAAGAAGATAATGTAATCATACTTCCTCCAGTTCGTATGTCCGATGAACCGGCATCTAAACAGGTAAAAAGTAACATTGGTATTAGTAATCAGTAATTTTGTGTCAGTGATAATACTCCATTGTTTGCATTATTTACAGTTAAAATGGATAAACAGACAAAGAGTTCTTGTATTTGCTGCTCGCGGTATCAATTATCGCCATCGACATCTAATGGAAGACCTCAAAAAACTAATGCCTCATCATAAATCAGAATCTAAAATGGAACGAAGTAAAAATTTATATGTTGTGAATGAGATAAGTGAAATGAAGAATTGCAATAAATGTATTCTATTTGAAGGGAGGAAAATGAGGGACTTGTATCTTTGGATGTCTAATGTTCCGAATGGTCCTAGTGCAAAATTTTTGGTTGAAAATAGTAAGTTTCATTTTCTCAAATAAATATTAATAATTCACTAATTAACTAACAATCATAACGAAATAATTAGTGCTCTAAAGTATACACTAAAGTGTAAAATCCCACACAGTATCTTATTTAACATAAATAATTATATGTTCATGAGTTAGACAGTTCAAGCAAAAGTCTGGATAATGATTGACATTAACACTACATTGATTTGATATTGGATATTTATCCATAATATTGTGCCTTAGAAACGGGAAGCTGAGATGTAACATGTTTATTTTTCAAATTATTTATCATTCCTAACGTAATCAACTTTGCACTAACTGTTCTTATGCATTAATGTTGTGCATCAGATGAAACTTGTCAAAATTAGCAGTGCTTTTGAGATGTGTATGAGCATACAGGAAGTAATGGATTGGATCCAAGTTACCTCCCGGCTCTCAGAAACTACATGTGATTTGAACAGGCGGTCGAGACACAAACACATTGATAAAGATTAAATGCCATCCCCAGCCAAATATTTTTGTCGAATCTTCGGGCTATTGTGCCAGAACATTTGCAGAATATCCTGTATTTGAGGATACAGAGCATACTAATCAATGCTATTCTACTTACAACTGATACAAGGCATCATGCTATTAGTTATCTCATCAATATAACTTTGCTTATACCTGAATGAAACATAAATAATTTCTTTTAATAATACTGTTTTGGTTTCAGTTTACACCATGGGCGAACTCAAAATGACAGGCAACTGTTTGAGAGGATCAAGACCACTTTTATCTTTTGATCCTGAGTTTACTAAAGATCCACATTACTGTCTGTTAAAGGAACTACTCATTCAGATATTTGGAGTCCCAAAACATCATCCTAAAAGCCAGCCATTTTTTGATCATGTTTATACCTTCATGATTCTTGACAATAGAATTTGGTTTAGGAATTACCAAATATTATCTGAAGATGGGGCGTTGGCTGAAATTGGACCCAGATTTGTTTTGAATCCAGTAATTAACTGATTTATTTTAAAATAAATTCAAGTGATTTTGTAAACTTTTGAACACGAAAATTATATAAATATGTTAAATAAAATTTATGATTTAAATATTTTTCTCTGCAACTCACACTTACAGGTAAAGATATTTTCTGGTTCATTTGGTGGGGCGACATTATGGGAAAATCCTAAATATGTAAGTCCTGCAAAACTGAGGCAAGCATTCTCTAAAAAAGCAGGTAGTAAATATGAAAGAAGAATTGAAAAAAAGGCTATGAATGAAGCCACCAAACCAGAAACAGGATATCCTGATATAGAGGGATCAGATTTCTTCAAAGGAAATCCTATAGAAAAGGCACAACATGTAATTGATGGTAAGTAAATTAAGTATTGCTTTAATAAGAGCAGTTATATAGGGATCACTATCACAACTCATATTTATTCCTTTGTTGGACTTGAATCTCTCTAATTATTAAGGTTATAGTGAACAAAATTTTATTTGGCGCACTTTAAACATCTTTGAGAACATCATAAAGGAACTGTCAAATAAACAGAATTCCTTCCAATCTTTTCCTTAATACAAGCAAATTATAATTTATTTGTATTACACACATAACTGAAAAATTAGAGGTGCTTGTAAGATTTGAATCCATTGTACATTATATAGGATATCAACAGTCAAACTACTAGATTATCATCCAATTAAATACAATTTGCTTCCCTTATAATTTAATTTATAGTAATTTTGTTATTCTGTTACTTATTTTAAAATGATCTAAAATATAATATGACTTACAGATGAAATAAAACAAGAATCAGACGAAAAAGAAGGTGAAGTTGAATGTCCACCTGTTGCCTTGAAAAAGAATAAAAGCAAACCTAATATGGCTATCAGAAGGAAACAGCTCAAGGCCAAGAGCAAGGCTATATCAGATCAAATTAAAAAGAGGAAGCAATTTAAAAAAAAGAAAATAACTAAAAAATGAAATTATTTTCAAATAAAAACATTTTATAATTGATATTTTTTTTACCTGTTAATGAACTGAATTGCCGAGATCTGTCCAGTATGCAGGTGAAAGACCAAGGGGAAAGCAATTCTGCATGGTCACTTCTGCAAGTCTCTGAGGTCTATACCACTACTCCACTAAATTCCAATAGTAAAAGTTCTTGGTGATAATATTGTTTACCTGCTAGCTATTACCCATCGAAAAGCAATTATGAAATTATTTTAACATGTTTCAGTTGCATTATGAAAACACCAAGTAACTAGCGAGTTCACCATTTTTGAGTGTAAGGCAATGATAACGTTGCAGCGTTTCGAATATATATGAGGAGTGGTAACTACATAAATTAGGTGCCCTATTTGCATGTTTGTTACATTTTCTGTGGAAAGACCTTAACTGATTACGAAATTTATTATTAATAAATTAAAAGACATTATATATTTATAAATCACTTAATTCAAAAAATAAATCAATTCAGTCTCAATATTTAACAAACCCATCAGTTGGAACACATGATAGCCCATGGAACTCGAAGGTATTTCCGGTTAAGCGGGAAGCGGAGTATCCACTTATGTTTCGCTTTCTGACTCGGATGATTCAAGGAGAATAGTAGTTACCCAAGCAGGTAATACCGGTGACTACCGGTGAAAATGGGTGGTATCTGTACCGCGTACCCAACAAACTCCATCAGGTGGGCGCCAAAGCCTTGCTTATTGTTAGGCGCAGGGTACAGAAGCAGCAGAATTTCGTCTGGAGTTAAGATTCGCCTCCCCTTAAACTCTAGTATAATAAGTAAAAACGTGGATATTTAAATAATAAATCATTCATACATCTAAACCGTTTAATAAAATTTCAGTGAATACACACAACTCTAGTAAAAAATATTTAAAAAATGTTCACTTATTATGCATTAAAACATAAATTTGTTTGTAGAGTGTACCTACAGTAAAATTGCTTTATTAACACGTGCGCCACAGCAAAATTCATATACATTTCCTGACCGCAATATAATTATCAAGATGGCATGAAACTATTAGCAGCCACGTTTTTTAGCACGAATGTAACAACATCACACGATTAGTGACTTTTATTTTCAAGTATTTCTTCAAAAAAAGGAGAAAAATAACACATTTTCATTATCAGTTTCACAATGCAGCCTGGCTTATTTATGGCTTTAGGAAGACTTGAGATTGTAACTGTTCAGATCTAAATTTATAAAATATGACATATTTTTACCGGCCAATTTGTACGCTAATTGTTTACATTTATTAAATTATTATAAATTTTCTTTTATAACGGTTTTTAAAAATAATCAAAACCATTTAAAAATGTACTGTAATAAAACGAAACCTTTAAATTAAACTGTATGTGAACTAATACTAAAAATGTTAAATTAAAGCATATTACTTAATATAAATGTTAAATTAAAGCATATTTTATTCATATTGATCGTTACCGACACCCGTCGCAAGAAGTAAAATGACGTTTTCTTTACTATCATCTTATTAAATAATTTCAATGATGTCACCTACCACTACTTAACGCGTGGCGGTTTGTCACTTGGGGTGGAAAATTTCATTTGCTTACAATTTTATATGAAGCAAGTTAACTTGCGTGGCGTGCTCGTGTGCATTAATATAAGCACCCTGACCTAAGTTAATTCGGCTAAGATTAAAAACTAGAATAAACAATGCGTATTTGTCCGGTTTACTCACGTGCAATTATTATTTATAATGATTTTGTTCTTATTCACCCATTAAAAACATATTTAGTACTAAAAAAAACATTATCCATCGAGTCCAATAATTGTGACATATAACTAGGTAGTTTAATAAGCTAAAGGTGATTGATTAGTCACTAATACGTGAGCCTCAAAATATTAATGCAAAGCCTTAAACTTAAACTATATAAATATTAGAACCGTAACAGTTTATTGATTCATAAAAAAAAAAAACGCCACTTTGTCCAACGTCAGAAATGTTACAACAGTCTTCAATACGCCACATACAAATATCAAAAGAATAATATAATACTATTATGCATTTACTGCAGGCCTTAACTTTCTTGAAAATCCATTTATATTAAATTTTTACATGGAAGTTTTAAATTATTATATTACAGTTTATTAGTGAGATAACTGTTTCTGTTAAAATCTAATTCTGGACGGTGCCACCTTAATCACAGTGAGCAAATCAGTTATTTTTATAGCTAGCAACCGAGGCGATACTTAATACTCATAATTACAGTATTAAATTACATATTATAATGACACATTTCAGATTAAAACAAAGTTTCAAATGGGAGAGTCCATAAATACGACGAAAATTTAATTAGCATAGTATAAAGATATGCGATGACACACTCTTATGATAAAGTTAATACGCCAAAGTCACCCGTGGCCTCAATGGACATTTAGATATAGACTTGGAAATAGTTAATGAAACAATACAAAATATCTTATAAACTAGACCAAACAACAGATTTTTGCTGATATATTGTTATGCATTAAAAACGTTTTGTTAATAATGTTCTGGTAGCATTAAAATATATTTTATAACAAAAAAACTATTATGAAAACACATTTCTAGTTGATACGTATAATGTCACAATCGGAATTAATTTTATATAAATAAAACATTATTAATTTTTTTATGAACCATGTCGATAAAAATCCAAAATTCAGATCCATAAATAACTATTATAAAATATATTTTACTTATTGTAAAATAAACTGTCTACCGAAGTCACACACAGTTCACAAAAAACTCTACAAAAAATAAATAGCAATTCTGGAAGAATAGTTCATTATTTTATTAAACGCATTATATTCTTAAAATGTATGACAACTTACACACTAAATTCACACTTGTAACCACAAAACTTACACATTTCATATAAAAAATGCAGCTTAAATGTATAAAAATAATTTATGTAAAATGTAATAACATCAGTAAATATCCAGATCCTTATTCAAAACTCAAATTGGTACTTCAGTGCCCTACGTCATTCACGTCGCCTTACCTGTAACAGTAAAAACATTTTTTGTGCCAAGATTGAATTACGTATTATAGTAGTTATATATTTGGAATAATTTAACAATTTTTTATTCCAAATAGTAAGGATACGGAGTGGTTACATTCTTTTGAGATAATAATATTTTTTATGACAATACACACAACAATTATGGCAAAAATTAAAATATCGTATTGTGTAAAATGTCATTAAAAACTTTCATCCGGGCTGTGTTACACTGAAGCCATTAGTACAATTTCTTAATAAATAAATAAAGCTCGACCAGTAACATTACATATAACATATACAAATTCATCTTTTTACTGATGACTTGAGAGTCGTCGCAACATGGGCAGTTCAGCGTCAAAATGACGTACTAATATCCTTATGTATCAATATATTGTAGAAACAATGTCAAGTTACACTTACATATACAAAAAAAAACCACTTTAAATTTCTCTACTCTAGGACACTGCTATGAAGGATAGATATCGGCAGTATTTCTAATACTGGTGAATACCCTTTAGTATGTGCACGCAACAATGTCATAATTCACCTTCACCAATGAAGAAAAACCTTCAATTATTCAATAGTAGATTAGATTACGAGTATTCCTACTGCAAACGACGACATCACAATTGGTCTCACATTTATAAAATATACAAGTGACCATATAAACACACGAATGTATTTTCGTGTCTAAATAAGAGTTCATAACTTTAATCAAATAAATGAGAGCTAAGAAACTTGTCATTATAAAATGTATGTGCTTTAAAGTAATGTCACAATAACTCAAAAATCAGTCACTTTTATTCTACCATGCGATTAAAAAAATTTAAGTGTTACCAAAAAAGCATCGTGAATTACAAAATAATAATTGTCCCTTCGAGACGCCGGTGACATTATAAGATACTTTAGTGTAATGGCACAAACAATGTCACTTATCGGTTGACGTGAGGTGATATTGTATAAAATGTTTATTTATACGTACTGCATCACGACTGAAATTAATTTTACTTTACGTAATTTTTGGATATGTGTTATGCCCTTTTGTAAAGCGTCATAAAGTATTATTAGTTACTTAAGAGCTAGTTTTAATTAATTCCTGTAAATTGAAAATAACGTTAGTAATTCATGTAGTATTTAAGGCAATTTTATCGATGAATGAGTGTTGGTGCGAAATGTAAAGACATGTATAAATTTTATAATCGTGTTAACCAATCTCCGAGACCATCGATATTCAAATTTTAAAATCCATGGCATTTTCGCAGAACTGATTTAGACGCATATAGTAACCTTGCGTTTTGATTTTACAGTATTGAATTGCCTCTTGGTCACCTTAAATTTGCACTTATCACTTCAAACCTTGTATATGAATGTAACATGCCATGCATAACACATCATTTATTATGCTGATATTGCACGGCTCAATTATTACCTTTAAATTCAAAGGAAAATTTAACATTGAAATTGAGTTGCGTAGTATTAATTGAGTCATTTCAATGTATTCACCTTTTAACTACATTCTAACAATTCAATGCAGTTGAGGAACACTGCATTTGTAAACTAAATTAGCAGTTAGAAATTTTAATTATTTGGTAAAATCTTATATCTGCCAAGTGTCGCAGTGTGTGTAGAAACAAACGAATCGAAAACCCTCTCCTTTTTTAAGTCGATTAATTATCAAAACAGCGGAATATATAAAGGGAGGTCACATGACTTTCTTGAAACATTCTTAAAGTCACTTGTAAAATCATACCTTTAATTCTGCACCGCCTACTGATGGGAATCAATTTGATTGAACCGCATAATATCAGCATTACATTACAAACCAGCTTTAAGCACCAGCATCTTTCTCTGTCTACCCTCAACAATTCACAACACAACACAACATGCAGACTCACAAATCAGTACTTTTCGTGCAGATCTTGCAACTCCGGTCCCTCTTGTTCCGTTTCTCTGGTGGCCCGATGACCACCCAATTCCGCTAAGCGGGAATTCTTCCACTTGCCCTCGGCACTGTTCATATTTCGATCTTCACAGACACACAAGAACAACGAGTCGACTACCATCTGTGGATGAAACAAATAATATTATTTTGTCAGGTACTTCCATGTACAGATTGACGTGGCCATAGGTGAGATAAAATATAACAATAGTTTTACTGGACCATCATTATTTTTATACACTTGTAAAAGATTAATTTACAATTTAAACACGAAATCTTAATCTTATAAGTCCATAAAATGAAAATCTTCCCCTTTGAAATGATTATCAAATAAAAAAATGGTTGCATATGAAATAGCCACGCAAACAGTAATAAAATTGATGAACTTTATGAACGTTTAATTTTTAATCAACCATGATACACTAGTTGCTTTCTTTCATGGTCGAGTGAAAGAGAGTATTACAGTACGTATATGGTATTCTCTGTCTGCTATTAATATAGCATTACATTCTAATATTATTTAGTATGGTTCCTATAACTGTATGCCAAAAAATATTATTGTTCGAAGTTTTTTTGTCACTTCTCGAGAAACTGTTCATACTACTTGTCAGTACTTATCGACGTGAAGTTGTATCTCAAGATTCAAAGAAACATTTGGAAAATCGATTTTTAAAATTGAAAAAAAAAAATCAATTAAAATGTACACGCACATAAATATAACAAATATACATAACTAACCTCATACAGAGACAATATGCAGTGAGCTATGAAGAAGGCAAATATGCAGATGACGAGGGTAGGCACAGCAAAGAAATGAAGATCCGAGTTGCGCTTCAACAGCAGTAGTCCGATGATTCCTGTGACAGCCGTCACTGTGCACTTCCCCAAGAACAGAATGAAGTCACCGACGCTGTTGATAGTAGCAACTTGGAGCGCGTTGTTCACTATCGTACTGAACGCCTGAAAATACGATATCGGTATATTAACACGTGAATAAAACACCATTTTCTCATGCTTGTCAACTGATTTTATTTTTTTAATTAAGTACCTTTCGACGAGCTTTAGTGTTATTAATACAAAAAAGTGTAAAAAATATTTTTGAAAAACTAAAAATTCTCTATATATATTAAATAGGCAAAGAGAAAACAGTTCGGTACTTTTTTCTCCTGTTCATCCACTGACTTTTTTATTTGGTAGCTATTGAAGTGCGTTATCATTGGAAACAAAAGTTATTTAATTATTGGAGTAGAATTTCGAATACTATTTATAAGTTAAAGCGCTACAATATTGCAGTAAATTTTTTGTAAAAACTTTGATTAATGTTTCTGATTTTGTTTCACGTCGTAGTGTTTTTTTGGAAGACAGTTGGGCCACAAAAACAAAATATATCATAATCTTTAATATTATTAACATTACACTCATTTACATGAAGTTTTGGAAGGTATGATATAGGTATCAATTCAGGTGGTAATATTAGTAATATCGTCCAAATGTTTGTATCGCGAGTTACTAGGCTTTGCCTGGGTCATTCATAGCAAAAGAACAGCACAAATGTAAAAAGAAATTTCTTCTCACATTATAGTTTGCAGAAGTATAATATAATTATTTTTGCTCTGTATACTACACAGAACTTTTGTATGCTGCAGCCTAGGCTTCAAAACGGAGCGGACTTGTCAAATGACATAGCTTAATAACAGACCCTCACACTGTTCACTGTTCATGTTCAGCGCATTCCGAAAGACAAAGTAGTTCGACTGTTCATATGTATAATAATAATAACACACATAGATGAACCTTTTCAAATTTCATGTAGATGGTGCTACAGCAACATTTTACAACTTATAACTATATCAGTAAATAGTTCTATAAGCGAAAAAAATATACCTTCGCAGCTGCCTTGCAAAAGTGGCATCTTTCAATGGTGATGATGGTGTACGCATTGTGGTTGAGGTAACGGATAAACTTCTCGAGGTAATAAAAACAGCAGATCCCGCACTTGAGGCCGCATTTAGCGCAATCAGACCCTTTCTCTGCCCTCGCCGACAGTCTGCAATAATAAAACCAGTCAATATCGAACGTACGTCAAATTTTAAGCACATTAATAGATTATATAATGGGTCCGTAGACCTACACGTTGCAGCAGTTTATCAATGCGTACACGGTTGTGAGTTGAATGGGAGGTTGTTAGTAGCAAAATTTAAATTCTCGCATGCCTCAGGCCTCTCGTTAGAGCAGACGTTAAGGCACGTCGGAGACCTATGTGAATTACACTATTGACTAATAATACTTGTGTCAAACTGATGCAGCATAGAACAGTATGCCGAAGATGTTCTCAATTAGAAGAGACATGTATCCTGCCGTAAGCTGCAAATCAATTGAAATAAAAGATTTTCTACGACAAAAACCGGAAAAAAAGTGGACATAAAAGTAAATGTTCATAGTAAATAGTTACATAGTCAATGTTCACCGCAGCCCAGGTAGATGAGTAGAATTAAGCACGTCACCGTGCCGTAGTGGGACAAGAAGCAGTGAACCTATCTCACGGTTAATTTTTTTCACGTAAAGAACTATACATAATCAAGATTGGCTGGGTGGTACCAGAGCCTAGCGTCTTCCAAAAGACTACAGAAGCTCAGTTCTCCTTTGAAACTAAGAGGAATAAAGGACATAGACTACATTTCACACACCTACGAGAAAATTATGGAGATCTATCAGTAGGTAGGCTTCGACACGTTGTTATCCTTCACTAAAACAAGCGATAATTCATTTGTCAGGTGCCCATAATATAAAAAATATATAAGAATACGCAATCTACGTTGGAACGACTAGGCTGCTGCTTAATATTAAGTATTACTTATAATACAAAGCAAAAAAACACCGATAATAAACTCAAAACATAAATAAGCACAACATAAACAAAAATAAACTAAAGTGTACTTGTACTTACTTAGCGTGTAGATAGGTACAGATAAAGTGACTTACTTAGCGTGTAGATAGGTAAGAATCAATCTCGGGATTTTAAACAACGTTATTAGGAAAGATCCTTTCGCGACAGATCCCAGATGGTACTTCAAGAGCTTGCCGATGGAATACAGAACTGGAGAATCGGCCTGTGGACCTCTGAAACGGTATGATTTTTTTTAGTCATACAGATAATGTAATATATCGATACCGAAAGGTCTTCTTAAATAGTCGTATTTATTTTTTGTATGAATGTTACCATTAATTCTCGTAATTTGAAAATTAGTAATTTGTAGCTAATACGATGATATTATTAATTTCTGCGAAGCTTTAAAACTACTTACTAGGTACTATTAATAATTAAAATTGTGTATTTATTATTACATATTATAGCTAGATAAATAAGGTTACTGGTACAACATTAAACTCATAAAAATCAGAGCATCAAACGTAGTGAACCCAACTACATTGCACAAGCATTTGCAAATTACAATACCATAAAACCATTTTTTTAAAGTACCATAAGTTTTGGTGTGTTGATAGTTTTACTAATTCAAATCGATTACTTTTCATGTTGACTGTGGACATCACATTTCTTATATACAGACTTAATTATACTAATAAATCAATCTGCTGTTGAAAAAACTACGATATCATCGAGTAATTAAGTTGATTTACTATACACAGAACTATCTACGTAGATACATGATCATCCTTGTGCTACAAAATAATAGCTTACAACGAAGGTCGCAATGACTCATGCTAGGTTACCTCATTCAGTTGATTCACTACCCGTTCATGCCTATTTTTGTTTTTATTCTGTAATAACTAACGTACTGTTGCCACATAGGGGACACTAGGAATAGTTGAGATCCTACTTAGAGTCATTTTGGCTATGCCCACGATTATTATCATTATTAATTAGCTATTAATAATTCATAAACAAAATAAAAGTGACCTTTGATATTCAAAAAAAAAAACATTTACTTTGGTTGCTTCGAAATATTTTCATTTGCGATTTCAAAATCTTTTTAGCTTGACATTAACAATTTTTTATTTAGACAATCATATTGGTACGACAACTTTATATGTAAAGGATATTATAGTACAGATGAGTACATTAATGACAAGGATGCCTAGAAATAATAGTGTCGAAACCAGTTCCGCACTGGTTTAAACTTTTGTAATTATCATGTGTTGCTTAAAAGATGTGCTGAGAAGTTTTTTCGCCGTTTCTTCTCCTCATTGTTAAAGCACCTTTTCGAAACGGTGGTAAAAGCAAAAAATGCCGTTCACAAGTGTATTTACAGAATACCTATATGATTAAATAATTTTGAATTTGAATTCGAATCCTCTTATACTTATAAATGTTAAATTATTTTATGCCCTTTTTCTCTAAATATTTATTTGACGTTCTAATTACTAAAATTATAAGCTAAATTGATAATTTTGGGTTATCTAAGTCAAATAATTGTAAGGCATTCAATAAATGGAGCCCCTAAAAAAAATTTAAAGGTTACCTGAAATACCAATGCGACACAGCACCCGCGATAGTCATTTGTTGGCATCCAAGAATGAACTCGCTGCCCCATATCAGGCAAATGAGGCACATCCACCACATACTCTTCACCCACATTGGATCAAATTCTATTGGATCTAGAACATAACCTAGGGCAATAAATATTGTTACTTTAGAAATAAATAAATGCTATTAGTATTAAACTACTATATTTATTTACTCATTTTCATATGAAAAAGTAAAAATTTCATTATCTCATAAACTTATAACTATATTAGGTTAAAAAAGTGATTATTAGGGTTTTTTATAGCAGTAAGTGGCATAAAATAGAATAGGATTATTCACCCGTCAATGAAACACTTAAGAAGAAAAAGAGGTAAATATGAAAAAAACAAACTTGATAAGTACAAATATACTTAACAATATGATATGTCAAATCAAATGTGGGTCCATTATGAATGACATATCAATTTCTAATATCTCAATTTTTTTGTGTAAAACCTCCCATCTTATCCACTTCAAAATTAATATTAAAAAAAATGAAATGTTATTATTTTATGAGTTCATTCACAGGCAGTTTGTATAAAGTGTAGATTGAGATGATTATCAAACAATATTCGTCCATCACATACGTCCATCGTAATGTAAGTAAATCACAAAAAATATATTGTCTCAAGGAATCAAGATTTTCTTAAAAATTGAAGAATATGTACAAACACAAATTGGCTTACTTTTCAAATTGATACTTTTGTTGAAATTTTGTGAATTAACAGCAGCATTGTCCACATGATCAGGCAGAGGAGTACCATTTATCAAGAAATTGGTTTTATATGGTATGCCTGGGTAGTTGGCAGTAGCTAGACACACCTAGAGGTAAAGACTAGAGATTAAACCATTTGCAATAAAAACAAATATTGATAGTAAATCTCACATAGAATAAATATTAATGTGTTAAATTAAAATAATAAAGCTATTTATACATCAAAATTATAATGCATGCATTTTTAATTTCTTAGCCATTAATAATATTATTTCATAGAGCAACACTTACAAGAGCTATCAAAGCTCACTCATTTGCAACACGAAACTATTTTTATAATTGAAACTTAAAGATTTAATAACAGATGATATCCAAACAAAGTAATATTTCTTCTTACCACCACTAGAGACCAAAATGTAAAGAATAATGTAAGAAACAGAAATGTTATAATGGGCTGTAAGAATAGAGCTGGGATGGACCCAAGACAATGTGCTGTTTCCTTGAACAAAGCAGCCAGAAATGAAACCCTTTTGCGCATCACCCAAACTAGAAGAAGAAGGATCACCTGAAATATTTTAGATCTCATATATTGAAGTTTCAGTAAAATATAAATATGACTATAGTGAAATCATATTTGTTTCAGTACTTACTGTTATAATTGTAGCAATTATGGAATACCATAGAAATGCTTTCTCATTTTTCAAAGATTCCTGAAACATTTTTTTATAACATGAAAGACCAATTACAAAACATAATTATAGATCAAATAGTTGATTACCTATAAAGACTATTAATCTTATACATACTGATAAAAATGCAGCATCTGCAAAGCTTCTCTGTTTAGTCCT
This sequence comes from Megathymus violae, assembly GCA_003671415.1. Taxonomy (NCBI): domain Eukaryota; kingdom Metazoa; phylum Arthropoda; class Insecta; order Lepidoptera; family Hesperiidae; genus Megathymus; species Megathymus violae. The sequence goes on from PDGT01000034.1 coordinate 2,226,255, forward strand.
CAGTTCATGATAAGTATACCATAAAAGAGCAGTTCCTGCCACACTAGCAATGGATACAATAATCATGAATATCCATGAAACAAGTGTCGCCAGCAAATGGAGGATAGATACCATAATTAGTGAACAAACTGAAAATGTAATTATATAACAAGACTATTATTGTACTCTTTAACATGCACTTCAAATAGATTTAATATAGTTAACATTGGCTTGCGGATGCTTATGGGGAGGCCTTATTATAATGTGGCCTGTTTGCTCTTTACACTGGCAATAATTCTTTATGATTAAAATACAAATACCCAAAATGAAATTATTTAAATGCATTATTCTAATATGAAAAATAAGACTTGGTGTAAAATTATATTCATACTTACTGAAAGCTATTATAACACAAATAATCATTTCTTTCCAAGAAGAATACAAATCAGATAGCATTTGTTCTATAGTGTCCCAACTATTCAGCAAATCATAGAAATCTGTAAACACTTTTTGGGCAAGATCCTTAGCAGACTTTGGGAAGCATCTGTTTAAAAGAGGAAAGGTTTCATGCACAGGAAGGGTAGGACAAGGACCTAAGTAATTGTGTAGATCCTTTGTACTTGTAATGTTATTGAGAGTGACACCATATCTACAAAGATTTGATCCAGTCTCTTTATAAAAATTTTGTATATCAGATAGAGATTCCAATTTTCGGTTTGGACATTGTTTAACACATATTTTAAGTGACCGGCGTAACTCCTTTACATCCATGAAGAACAAGTAACTCTTGTCAGCGGTGCTAATACCAGCCAGGGGCATTTCCATTAGTTTCTGATTGCTCTTTACTCCACAGGTATTGCCAAATGAATCATATCCATTTATAAGTCTTCGTGGATTCCCATAAACAAACGATATTGAAGCAACCATTATCTAAAAGGAAATCTATATATCATTATATCTATACAGGAGTAGATAAATAAAGTAATGTTGATTTCGTTTTCTTTATAGCAGAACGTAAGCTGGCGTGCTTACTTACCATTAGGATCCAGAAAATAATATAGATAATAAGCCATAACACATCGGTACAACCTTTGCGCGGGACTTCATTTACAGGAGATATTCCACTTTGTGTACAACCCATAGTTTATATTGTTTTAGTCAGCTAAGATTTACCCGAGTTTTTCTAAATTGGAGCAAACGTGCAATGCCAGCATTAGATCATTCTTTCAATGCACGTTTCTTTCACCTTCAGAGTAAATAATACACTAAGTAATTTGAATCGAAGTGGGTGGGGAAAATTGAAGCTACAATACAATATTAAAAGTACAATGTTTGTCACGGTTTTACTTTCATTGATTACATTGCCCTCGCCCCGATATCCGAAGAATAGCAAAGAAATATACAATTTTTAAAATTAATACAGTAAATAAGGTGAGCAATATAAACACCAATAACTCCACAAATTACTACTCTGTAAAATACACAGATTATTATGATGGTAGGTAATATAAATCAAATAACAATTAACTAGGCTTGGCTTGGTTCACAGGCTAATTATAAAGAACTAAGTTTTAGTTAAAGTCACAGAGTAGAATTATTTCTTTACAATTTTGTTTGATTTCATCATAATAAATAAAATTATGTTTTGATAATATTTCCACGCAACTACTGGTATTGTGTTAAATTACGACTTAACGAATTACAACATATTTTTAAATTACCTCATTTCTAATATAAACTAGAATAGGTTAGAGACAACCTTTCACTTTTATTAATCCTTTATTTTAAACAGAAAGCTTATATTATTATGATATTGGTCTTCAAAACATATTTCCTATATGGGTATATATATGGATTCAATAATTTCATATTATTATTCATATTATTATTTCATATTATTATTGAGCCTCGCAACTGTTGTTGCTTAAAGTTACATACTAAGTACGAAAATGTAACTGTCCTGTGGAATCAGAAGAGAATTAACATTGGCGATAGACTGCTCCACGTTATTATTACTCTTGTATCCATGTCACACTCTTAAGTGCGTAATAACATATTTTAAAGTAAAAATTTCTTGACCTAACATCGTTTGTAGAACTACGTAACACATCTACGAGTATATTTAAATATAGAAGGAAAATGCACACACGTGTCATTTTATCTAATTATGAATATCATTTTGGATAACAAAAAAGTAAAGATATTTCATTTAACCATGCAGAAATTAATGTCGCTTTTAACAAATTCTGCAGAAAACGAATGAACATTAAACATTAATTTTAAAAAATTAAAAGCACGTTATGTAGAAAAATTTAACAATATCAGCATTTGTTTATAGAACATAAATATTATGAAGACTGAAAAAACTGATTTCAAACAAATAAAACATAATGCCATAGATTTTTTCCATCACAGAAACAAAACAATTTTTTTATAATTGTATCATGGTTAAGCATAAAAAATCAATAAAATATTTTAGTGGGAGTTTACACGGTTCCCAACGCTACAATATAGGATTTGAACTTTACACAAACTTTTAATAAAAATCAGAATAGTGTGCAATAATTAAATACAAGTTTAGAACATAATCCAGTTAATTTAAGATTTTTTAAGGTACACGGTGCGCATAATTATAACATCTTATATAAGATTTCTCGGGGACCACTAATATAATAATGAATAAAAATAAAATCTGTTTATTGCCTTTATAAATTCTAAATCTATTTGTACATTTTTTATCTCCTTAGCAAGATGTGGCGACTCAGCTTTTGCTAACGTGGAGCTACCGACTCCATGTAGCGCTGGTTTTCAGTCACTCCCTTCTCTCTGCGCTGTTAAGAGAGAATATCGACGGTTGATCCCCTCATCACCAGCTGACGTTTGGTCATTGGTCATCGCATATCTATACTAACAAATAAAATTGAAGTGTCTGTTTGTAATATTAAAATAACCGCTTTTTACTACATGCATATAAATGTATACGTATACGGTATATATATCCAAATAACATTTTTTACAAATTATGTCTGACTGCCTGTCTGTTTGTCTCTGATTTTGACGGGACTTTCACTGGTAGATAGCTAATGTAATAAGGAGTAACTTAGGCTACTTTTATTTCTACTAAATAACTTTTTTGGTCAATTCCGTGCGGACGACGTCGCAGGCACAGCTAGTCACTATATATAAATGAACTTCGTGGGGAACTTTATGTTCGATGCCCAGCGCCGAAGCGTCGGGAGGAACAAAGGCGTGATTCCTACCGGCGTCTCTGATTGGCGAATCCCGAGGATCAACTCCAAAACGCCAACCACGCATGCGTGGTACGAGATGTGCAGTGTTAGCGCGCTGCATTATTTAATAATTTAAATTCAATGTTACCCGAATTTCTATAAAGTTATTGAAGTTGTAACCATACAGTTCAAATCATGCATAAGCAAACATAAGTTACGTGATATAAAAAGTTTATATGACATACAAATGCCTGTTTTTTCATTTTTGTATTGACAATTGCTGTTAGCATTATCAATCGATCAGCAGTTATATAACAACTTTATGTAAGCAGTGTAGGTGTGGAGAACTCACAGATATGAATATAGTATTTCCTCTTTGTCACTGATGTCATCGTTTTGCTTGAACAAAAAAATTTATGCTGTAAATATCACCTTACCGGAGACATTCAAAAGCTACACGAATTAACAAGGGTATATAAAATTAAGATATGGAATTTAAAACTGAAAAATGTATTTGTTGCTTTATTTCAGAATAAACATGGAGTATTACTCTAAGCTAGCAACACTTAATAAAATCTCTCAGATTCAAAATAGTTTGTAATACATCATTCAGGCGAACATATCCACAGAGTACATTAGTATATCCTGCTAGGAGTGTATATTATATTCTGTGTTCTGTATCCCCCACAGATCATATTGAAATGATATGCATTCCTTTTTAACCTTATTTGTGGATCGACGATAACATATAAATTGAGAAACATGAATATAAAGGTGTTATCATCTTACAAAAATGGAATAATTGGATTATCTAGAAGTATTAGTAACAACGTGGCTAGTATAACGAAAATTCACAGAGAAATTTATACTAGAATGTATCCCACTAAAATAATTTTGTCAAATGGAGCTTCTATAAATGTCAGATATCATGAACCTAGAAAAATTATAAAGGTATGGAGATAAAACACGATTGGAAAATTATGAGCTCTTTTGTGACAACATTTACTTGATATAAACTATAACTATAGCTTGACATTTTATCTGTTCATGGCTAATAGTAAGATGTGATGTATGAAAAGTTCCATCCATCCTTAGGCACAAAACAACCTCCTTTTATCTTTAATCTTGTCTAGCTAGCATTGCATCAGTGACGGCTGTGGTGTTGCAGATATGCATGGGTGAAGATGACGTCTTACTGTCAAATGGCTCCGTTTATTGGCTATTATTATAAAAAAGAAGTATTCAGGAGATTCATGGAAACAACAATAACAATTCACATTTCACTCAAAATTGATAAATATATATTCTTATGCAAAATATATATATTCATAAAATGTTCAATTATGTTTTTGGTACAATTGCAGTTGCCTTTGGACCTATCAGGAGTACCTGAAGATGAAAGAAAAATCAGACTAGAGAAGAGAAAACCTAAACGAAAAATCAAAGTTGTTGAATCTTTTGAAGATAATTATAATGCTAAAAAATATTTAAAATATATAAAAAAATAACAAAGTAGACAATCATGTACATAACATAAAACAATATCTATTATGTAGTAATTTCTTTTTTCAAGTTCATTATTAAAATATATTGATAAACATACCTTGACTAGTTACTTGAACACTTTAGAACTTTTATTTTAATCTGCTGTATCTAATCCTTTACCCATTTTAGTGGTTAATTATGTTCATTTTGATTCTGCCAACTACAGTTCTATCGTTTTGTGATATGAGTAGAATTGTATATTTTTTTTTTAACATAAGGTGAATCTGTTATGCTTTGTTATAGCACTAAACTATGAAGTGCTGAGCTGACTTATTTTTGGTATGAAATTTTAAATAAAATTTGTAATGACATTTTGCAAAAAAATATTGCATTATGTGTATACTTTGTACAAAATATTAAAACTTATATTAACTGATCACAGTAAACAGTTTCCATATTTAATTTACAAATTTCAAAATATAATATGAGATTATTATTAATTTTGGTCAATTGGTAAAATCCTTGGTCAGTCATATTATTAAAATTATAACAATTAAAGTCTGTAATAAAGCAAATAACTGTAATCCAAATAGAACTTAAAAGTAAAAGTACCACTATCTATACAAATAAACAATTCTACAAAATTACAACACATGGTTATCTATTATATATACAATAATTATATTATGATGTAATTACAATAACATCTTCAACTGAATTTGAACATGCCTCTCAAAGAAAAATACTGTATATAGCTAAGAGAAGGTTTTGCTAAAATTATATACTATTTTCATAATTATATGCTAAATGATTCGCCACATCCACATGTTCCTTTGATATTCGGATTGTTGAAAACAAATTCTGCTGATAGTTTATCTTCAACAAAATCCATTTCAGTTCCTGAAAAAGAACAAGTTAGAACAATGACATTTTGAGACAAGTATCATAGGGTTATACTAATGACCAGTATTGCATACTACAAACCTAGTAGTGTTAACTGTGCTTTCTTGTCGATTATTATTGTCACACCATCTTGTTTGACTTCTTCATCCAACTTGCCTTTATCCTTTGCATAATCTAAAGTGTACGACAGACCATTACAGCCTCTTTGACGGACTCCAACTTTCAGACCAATAAATCCTTTGGCTTCTTCTTTCGCCATAATTTCTTTTACTTTTTTCACTGCAGAGGGAGTTAAAACGAGTGCAGCCCGTGAAGGCAGTACTCGTTTTTTTACTGCTCTAACGGTGGCACTAGCGATTGTTTTCGTAGCCATCTAAAATTTGACAACAAAATATAGACCTTCTCAAGGAGTAATCAACTCCATTCGTCAATTCATTTCATTACAGTGAATACTTGCTTGTATATTTCATATACGTATATATTTCACAAATTTCTGAAACGTAATGCCTTGAAATAAACGTGAGCCAATTTTTTTTAAATGATCTATTACCCTTGATTATGATTCGTAAATTTACTGATTGATTGATATTGAAATAATTCTTGTCAAGTTTTCTGTTTTTCGTTTTAAAGTGACAGCTTTCTACAAAGTACCGTACCTTTTTCTTTGACAAAATCAACGTCAAAGTAAACAGTCAACTTCATATCACACAAACAAAAATAACTTATAAACAGTGCTACCAATAAAAATTTCTTGATTCCCCGCGTCACGTTAATGCAATTTCCCGAAATTCCCCGCTTCATTTGATTCATTCCCCACAAATTCTAGGATATAATATTTTTACAATATTATACAAAACAAATTTTTTCTTTGTTGACCTACGTAGGAATTGATTTAAATTTTTTTATATAACTTTTTTAACAATATCTACACGTTTTAACCATTTTTCTATAATTTTATGTAAAATTCAACCATACGTACCGATTAAAAAATCGATAAACATAAAAAAAATGAATTAATGATGGTGTAAAAATGGTCTAGAAAATACAAAGTCGTGTTCAAATGATAGTTGAGCATGCATTTGAGTAGTGTTTTCATTCAACATGATATTAGTAGTGTTGAGCTGTATCTGCCAAATCCGAACGTGATTATTTAGTTGTAAGTATTACCCGACTTCAAGCAGTTCTAGTCTATTGAAAACATTGGTCTGGGTTCCCCGAAATTCCCCAATTTATGTCATTCCCGTACTCTCCCCATACTAACCCTGAATTCCCCGTAATTCGGGGATTATCCTTGCGATTGGCAGCACTGCTTATAAATTGACGTAATGGTACGGTACCTACATTGAAACTGTTATGGTACTCGAATTGATTTACTCCGCCTAACGGGGTTTGTGAAACCCATAAAGTTAATATACTATTGTAATAGAGGAACCCAGTGTGCGAGTGAAATTTCGAGCTTTACGGAAAACCTACTTTTGGTAGTACTTACTACTAATTGGCCATAGGACTGTTTTCAAACTATTTACTCTCTATTACTCACCTGTAAAAAAATAGCTCTTTGTTATTTTATTAATTGCGTTTCAATCTTACTGTATTTTATCGGACAAAAAACAGTAAACACGAGGATGTCGTGTTATCTGTTAGACTGAATAGTTACATATAACAATAACCCAAACAAAGAGGCTGGTAAAACACTGGTAAGTACTGATAGTGCAATACTACTTTCACGATGCTTATTTTCATAGAAGTTGATCTTAAAATTATATAAATTAAGATTCATAACATGAAGTAAATACTCCATTTTATTATATTATTTATTTAAAAGATATTGTGTACGTGAAAATGATACCGTTTCGTGTAGGACTTGCGCAAAATCTATCGATAAGTGGATAATTTATAAAATGTAAATGTTTTTTTTATTTTATATTTTTTAATTTATAATTTTTATGTTTTTATTTAGGTATAAATAAATACTTAACAAATACTTAAAAAATTACTTCTTCAAGGTTTCCTGTAAATGCAGTTCAAAAAGAAAAATGGATTCGAATGTTAAACCAGATTCCAGGTAGGTTATTCACAAAGTTTATGCACATTAACGTTTTGGCACCGATAACCGAAAAGCTACGCGGAAACCGGCTATCATGTTGTTATGATCATGTTATGCGGAGAAATGAAGAGCATGTTGTACGGAAGGTATTAAGTATGAACGTAGATGGCTATAGAGGTAGAGGAACGCCAAAGAAGCGATGAATGGATTGTGTGAATTTGATATGGCTAGAATGGAAGTTACTAGTGAGATGACGTCTGATAGAGAAATATGGAATAAAAATACATGGTGCGCCGACCCCAAATAAAATTGGGATAAGGGCAAGAGGATGATGATGCACATTTAAGTTTTGGTGACGCGATTTTGAGATGAATATTCCTCTATTACGCTAGGTATGCTAACTTTATGGTGAAACCACAGTACGGTACCAAATCTGTGCGTAATTTTTTTTTTATATATCCTTCACAGTTATTGGCCTCTAATATAAATTATCATTTACAATACACGCCGTAATGTAATTCAACCTTTGAATTTCTATTTCTATAAAACACTGTAATATATTTTGTAAATCTATCTTCTTTGTGGCCCAAAAGTAATCTGTGCAGTATCGCTAACTAGTCTATGTGGAATCAACGTATGACACGTCAGGTAAAATTCGACTGCTCGTTTTCTTTCTAAAGCAAATAGTCTGCTAGTTCACGAATTTTAACTTGAAGCCGCAAAATGTGTAGAAAGTAACAACAATGGGTGGACAAAAATTTGAATATGATGAAAGTGGATCTACATTCTTTTATTTTGTTCTCTCTTTCCTTGCTTTGATATTAGTTCCAGCTACTTTTTACTATTGGCCGAGGAAACGAAAAGAAGGTGAGGTTTACAGATTTTTTATAAATTACGTTGTTTTAGACCGGCCTAAAAACTTATAATTGCGGCTAATAGGGTGGAAACTATTTTTATTGCTCCCTTAGTCGTCGAAATCCCAATAGTCAACTTGATACAAAATTTACAGTTATGTTGTCTATTATACTGTATTTCTATTTTGTCGATATCACAGCGATGTAAATACAAATTTAGTGATACATGGTTAAATAACTTCAAGAAACGTGTTTCGAAAATTATAATGTGTTCAGTGATGATTTTGGTTTTCTTTGTAGATCCGGCAAAATTAGCGGAATCATGTCATTGTCCAAATTGTATGAAAAAGCGAGTTATCCTCGAACAGTCACAGCCATACAAGACTGTAAAAAATGCATTTATTATGCTAGCCATAATATCAGGATGGGTTCTGCTTGGGTTTCTAGCAATGAAAGTATCTCAGTTTGACTATGAAATGTCAAATTTTGATCCATATGATATTCTTGGATTGCCCCCTGGAGCCACTCAAGCGGAGATAAAGAAATCATATCGTAAGCAATCCCTGATACTCCATCCTGATAAAGAGACGGGTGATGAAAAAGCTTTCATGAGACTTACTAAAGCATACCAGGTACTATATTTTTGTAAAAATGTATATATATGAAGAGCTTTTTGACATGACACAAAGCTTCTCACGAACTTAGACACAAATCTAAAACCTATAGTCTGATTTATAATTAACTTTCTAAAATGTAAACAAAGAAAAGTCATTGTCATAATGTGTTTGCAGGTGTCTTAAACCTTTTATTTTCTGACTTACAAAAATATTATTTTACACAATTATAATATGCATAGTTGATTTATCTATGATATTGTTTATGTTTAAAAAATAACTAGATCTCTTATATAAAAAAAATATTCACTTTATGACTCTCTTACATTTATAATAAAACAGTCAGTAATATTATCAATTAAACTCATGGACAAAATTAGAGGAACGCAAAAAAAAATGCATGTAAAACAAAATATCATGGAAATTTGTGACAATTAAGTATAGTAATTTGTATTTTGCTTATTTTTCGTTATTTTAAAAATGCGAAAGTCGAGAAAACAAAGTTAAAGGATAAAAATTCACGAAATTCGGAAAAAAAGAAAAATTTACAGGAAAGAAACATTTTTATACTTAACATTATATTTTTTTTATTCATAAATGCTTAAAAAGGCTATAATGTGAGCTGTAATCAGTACTTAGTGTTGCCCCCTCTAGCTCTTCGAACTGCTTCCAGTCTTCTTGGCATACTTGTAATCACATTATCAATAAAATCTTGAGGGATGGCTGTCCATTCTTCTTTTAACGCGTTTTTGAGATCTCTCAAATTAGCGGGGACAAGAATTCTTTTCTTTATTTGTTTTCCAAGCTTGTCCTAGACATGCTCTATGGGGTTTAAGTCGGGTGAGCGCGCTGGCCACCCCATAGTGTTGATTTCAAGGTCTCGAAGGTATTCAACAAACACGGCCGCAGTATGGGGTCGTGCATTATCATGCATAAAAAAAAATCCGTCTCCTATGAAAGGGGCAAATGGCTCTACAACTTGTTCCAAAATCTCAGTTACATATCGTACTGCTGTTAATGATCAATTTTCAATGATTTGCAGTTCCGTACGTGTCCCCATACAAATACCTCCCCATACCATAACTGACCCTACATACACCATAACATATGCCTCTTTCCCAATGATGTTGCACTGAGCATAACGCTCTCCCGAGCGTCTCCACACTTTCACCCTTCCATCATCTGGTTTCAGGTAAAATCTGGATTCATCAGTGAATAGAACCTGACTCCAAGCTTCGTCATTCCAATTTTCGTGATTGCGAGCAAAATTAAGTCTAGCTACTCGATGGCATGTTGTAAGAAGGGGGCCTCTGGCAGGCACATGTGATTTTATTCCAACCTATTTCAGTCTTCTTCTCACAGTTTTTGTGCTTATTGTAACCCCTCGAACTTCTTGGAGCTCCGTTCTTACCTCAGAAGAAGTTAAAGTCCTGTTCCTGAGCACCCGGTTAACAAGGAAACGGTCATCTCTCGCCACAGTTTTCCGTTTACGACCCTGTCCGGTCTGCCGGTCTGCCGATACCTCTTGACAACTCGGTGTACCACAGATTTGGATACTTGTAACGTTTGGGCCACATGTTTGTAGGTGTGCCCAGTTTCAATTAAAGTAACAGCCCTGGCAACTTGAGTGGCGTTTAGGTCTGGCATTTTCAGTTTATTAGCAGTAACAATTTATACTTTACACGATAAATAAGGAAGCCAAGGCAAAAATTTAAACAAAACCAAAATTTTCATTCAAATTCAAAAGTGGCAAATTTTTTCGCAGTACGAAAGAACGTAATATTACGCAATAATGACAGAAAAACAAATGAAATTCGAAAAAAGAACATTTCAAAACTTTTTTTATTTTCATAGAGTATATTAATGTATGTGGCCAGTACGCACGATAATTATAACACGAGATATTAAACCTTTTTTTTGCGTTCCTCTAATTTTGTCCACGAGTGTATGTGGTCTAAATTGCATGTTTTGTCTTTAACTTTCATTATGTGTTGTTAATTTAATTTAATTTTTGTTCACCGTTATAATTAACTGAACTTTTATTATACTTTATCAAAATACAATTTAAACAAGAAATACTAAAAACTTTAAAAATTCGTACTTTAAAAAATGCTGTATGTAGACAGGATTATATATATAGAGTACCTAGAAAAAAAATTTACAAAAACAAACTTACATCTAAGAGAATGACAATATGGAGTCAGAAAAAATGTTTTGAATTCCGTTTGTGTCACCAGTGTCATATTTACAATTATTTATTACCTTCATCATATTGTTTCACTATAATTATTGTAAGAAATCAAATTAAATCTAAATAAATATTGTTCTATGTTTTATAACGTTACAGTCTAAGAATAGTTCTAAATGTTTTTTATCTTCAAAAATGAGAAACTATCATTTCAAATGTAACTTTTTGCTCTGTTATCTCTTTTGTCTACATTTTGGGCATCTAATTATGAATCAAACTGTAAAGTCAGATGTAGTGACCATTCACTACTGCTATAATTTATTGTCAAAATATTAGTAGGTAATCACATTTGAAGTCAAGACAAACAAGCATAGTGTCATATTATTGTTCACAGTTTGAGTTTTTTGATATTGGGAGTTACAAGTAAGCGTACCAAATTTTGTTTATAGGCTCTTACAGATGATGAAGCAAGGAGAAATTGGGAAAAGTATGGCAATCCAGATGGTCCTGGTGCTATGAGTTTTGGCATTGCCTTGCCAAGCTGGATTGTCGAAAAAGAGAACAGTGTGTGGGTGTTAGGTCTCTATGCATTGGTGTTTATGGTTGCACTGCCAACTGCTGTAAGTTTCTGTGATAAATTCATAATTTTTTTATGACATATTTAGCTATGATTGTTTTTTATGTATGTATATAGAATTTGAGCACAAGTTCTGATATCCTTTTTAATTTTGCAGTTTTTGGTTTATGCTAAAAATAAATATCTCTTTAAGTTTGCCTTATTCGTATTATTATTTAAAGTTAATTGCTTAACCTCTATGATACATACATAGGTAAAATATTATCTGTACTAATAATAAAATTCTAACTAACATAAACAATATATGAGAAAAGTCATTATTATGGGCCTTTATTAATGCAATAGAACCCAAAACAATAGTTGTTAGAATTTTTGTCTGTTTGTCTGTGCGTTTGTTCCCGCTAATCTTAGAAATGGCTTAATCAATTTTGTTCTGGTTTTCACTAATAATAAATAAATAAATAAAAATAAACGTTCACACACTCACACCCCCGCACTAGGATTCCCTGTGTTGCGGGTGGCATGGACATACACAATTATCAGATCACAAACACCCATGACCCGAGAACAAACATTTATCTGTCACATAAATATCTGCCCCGGCCGGGAATCGAACCCGGGACCCCACGCTCGGCAGGCAGGTCACTACCAATTGGGCTACGGGGTATTGCGGGTTGTATTGCGGTAAGCATCACTTAATACTTAAACTTTGTTCCATTGCAATCCATCCATAATAAATAAAAGTTATAAATTAATTTAAAATATTGTAAGGTGTAGTTTTCCTGAAGCAAAGCAGTTTGCTCGTTATAAATATAATTATATTTAACAGTTTAGAAATTTAAATGTAACAATATTATCAAATTCTATCTTTCCTCAGTGAGCATTGAAAGGTTCTAAATTGAGATTTCTTCTTTTAGTACTAATTATTACACTATACTTAGACCTATTATGTTTTTTTCTCAGGTTGGTACTTGGTGGTATCGATCAATTCGTTTCTCAGGAGAACAAGTGTTACTAGATACTACACAGATGTACTTTTATTTCTGTCATAAAACACCTTCAATGCCTTTGAAGCGAGCTCTTATGATACTAGCGGCTTCTTGTGAGTTTGACAAAAGGCATAACTCTGAAATTATAGAAAGAATTACTGATAATGAGGAAGTTCCTATGGTGAGTATGTTGTACTTAAAAGACTAGTGCACATAAAATGTTACTGTTTCATATTTATCTGTTATCATAACTAATTGGAAATTAGATTTTTTGCATTGAATTTGCACAAATCGAAGGCATGTTACACTGAATTAATTGACTACATGATACTTTGAGACCCCAAATAGCTAAAGCCTCACTCATAACTATATTATCTTTATATCCTAGCTACTGCGGGAGCTTCCAAACCTTGGGGAAAAAAACAAGGAACAACCACTCTGCCGACCATACAGTATAAAGGCGCGTGCGTTGCTCCATGCTCACCTATCGCGCATGCGGTTGCCCGAGAACACTTTGGAGTGTGACCGTCGTTATGTCGTGTCGCGGTGTCCGGACTTGATCGTCGAGATGGTTAACTGCGTCAACCAACTCATCGCACTCGCCTATGCTAGACGAAGTAAGGTGTTGTTGTAATTTTATGCTAGGATAAAATATTTGAACATTAATTGAAAGCAAGCTAGTATTGTTTAACACCATGATCTGATATATAAAATCTTGCCTCAGTCACAAGGCTATTAGAAGATACATTCACTGATCATGTTGATAAGATGATATGTCACTAAATGCTGGACACAGAATCCAGCATAAGCATCTGTAATGTATTATGGTTCTTTGCGTTTTGATTTAAGATTGCTTATAATAGGATTTTGGGGATAATCACTTAAAATATGTTGGCATTCCTGTACATTGGATAAAATATCTGTTGTCATTAAAATGATTTTGTTTTCCTTAATAGTTACTCTAACATTTGATTTTCCTCTTACAGTCCCAAGGCTGCCTACCATAGAAACTATAGAAAATTGTATGAAACTGTCTCCAATGATAGTTCAAGGTCTTTGGGAATACAAATCTCCATTATTACAATTGCCATATATTACGGAGGACCATTTGAAACACTTTACAAACCGTAAGAAACACATTAAATCTCTGTTACAACTGGCACAGTTGTCCGGCGAAGAAAGGAGGCAGGTCCTTCGGTTCCTCAATGATCAACAGTATGAAGATGTCATGAAAGTATTAGGCAATATGCCATACATACATTTCCAGGTTAATACAGAAGGTAATTTAAGTTTTGATTTCCACTTATTTTCAATCCTTATATAAACACAGGAATATAATAGCAAATATTAAGTAATTAACATCCTATGTTAGGAATACTTATGTTGCTGGTGGTATGGACATAACGGTGGTATAGAGAATGTTAAAAAAAATAAACAAGAATCTTTTTTTGCACTTTTTTTATCATGTTTATAAACACGAAGGAAACAAAAATTACGTATCGCACACATTAAACCTTTTCGTTCGAAATATTTATGTTGGAGGAGGTAACGACGGATACAAATGATACAACTTAATAATTTTACACGATTTGAATAAAAATTTACACTCGTATTCTGTTTCTCTTAACTCGAAATCCTTGACGTGTTTGGACGTACAATATTTTACAACGAATTCACTTTCGTCTTTAGAATTTTACCATTTTCATAAATTTAAAGTAAAAATAAACATTATCACACACTTGGGCCCCATTCAATAAGATTATTTGCATCGTGAGTATGGAAATAAGGAATAAAATATAACAATCAACCAAAACTTGAAAACAACGAGTTAAACATCTATCACATTGGCTGGGGATCGAAATCAGAGCTAATGCTTAATAGATATATCATCGTAAAAATCAAGGATATGGTTGTCAAATAAATTGTAAAATTGATCAACAATAAATTATTTTTTGTTTCATTATGATTACACCGAACATGTTAATTTAAACTTATTTTGTTATTGTTAAATAATAATAATTGTTATTTACAGTTATTGACGATGAGAATTCAACAGTGGTGACAGCGGCCGCTATAGTAACAGTTACTGTATTTTTAAGGAGAACAAACATGAAAGAGTTATTCGGAGATACCACGATAAAGGAAAAAGATAACATTAAGTAAGTTTTATTTATAATCACAAGTATCCATAGTATGTATATTATATTTATAAATTATACTACAGTATAAACAAGTTGGTTGCAAATGAGGCAAACATTAATAAATATTGATAGGTTTAGTTTTCACAGTTAAATAATTAATATAAACATAATTTTACAAGATGTGACTCTCAATTAGTGTACATATTATGACGATTGTACTGATGTAACTTAATGAAGCTCAGGGACTTGATACTCGGATACTTGTTTAATGAATTCTTCCAAAATTCAAGAACTTAAGATTTTTGTTTATATTTTCCTAAAAACCATGGGGAGAATGTATAGGAGTATGGTTCTATTTTTTTTTTCAATTTAAGTACAGTTATTTTGTTACATTGTCGTTTTAGTTCAAGCTTTTCTTATTTTATTTTTTTGTTTTTGTTGTATATGATTTTATTTATACACCACATTACAACTGTCAATTAGTTTTCTGTAAATTAGATTGAGAGAAAACCAGGTTGTTACACACGGACTTACAATATACGCGAATGATTCTGTATGGGTTTTCTTTGTTAATCAAATGTCTCAAACTCTCATTAGGCACAAATTTGATATTGCGCTTAAAAAAACTTTTTTGCAGAGAAGACACAGAAGGTGGCGAGGTTACAGAGAAAGGTGATAACGATAAAAACGAAAAGAATGACAAGAAAGATGTATTCAAGAGGCCGGTGTGGATGAAACAGACGAAGAAGCAAGCACCGAAGAAATTAAAAAAATCTGCTTTGAAGCAGCAAGCGAAAGCCGCTCAAGCTGCCGCGGCAGCTCAGAATGCGGCATCTGCTACTAATACAGCTAATGATGTTAGGAAAACCAAGGAACCAAAGAAGAAATATGACGAGGATGGTAAGTTATTGAACTTTATTACAATTTTTTTTTGTGATATTAAGCAAGTAAGGAAGGCTCCCAGCCTTCAAAGGTCGTATTACGAACGAATTATCACTTGCATCGATAAAGGAAAACATCGCGACCCGCATGCGGTAAATGTATATGAAGTCGGCGGATTAGTAGCACGTGGAAAGCGTAGCGGACTATAGCCTCAACAATCGTCAACATGGGAGGGACTCGACGCCACAGAACAGTTACGGGTTGTGACAGTGACAGTGACCGTGTGCCGCAGGTGAGGATTCTGACGTCGCCAGTTCGGGTGATGAGTGCGGGTCGCAGAGCTCGGCGTCGGGGGACGAGTCGCGCGACAAGTCGTCCGCGGCGGGGGACGACGACGACCAGTGGGACAAGTTCCAGAAGCGGATACAGAAGCGGGAGCGCCTCGAGGGACGGTCCAAGAGCTCGCACCCGGTGCACTGCCCCTACTTCCCGTTGGTGAGTCGATCGAATACGCTAAAATGCAATGTAATTAAGGATGTTAACTGAGCCAACAAAGCTATGAAAACTTGTGATTTCATTAGGCGATCTAAGGGGTGTTTGCTAATCAGTAGAGAACAACAAAGTGTGTTTTGTTTACTTTTGAAATGGAACCTCCCACCGTGAACAAGACAGACAGACGTTTGCTTGTTTTGTTAAAGCTTGACAATAATCCCACCTAATGTGACTGCAAAATGTTTGTTCTCGGATCATTTGTGTTGATGATTCGTTATTCCATGCAACCCGTAATAAAGGGAATTCTGTTGCGGTGTGTGAGTGTGTAGACGTTTATTTATTATAATAAATAAATGGTGTCGGTGTGTGTGTGTGTGTGTGTGCAGGAGAAACAGGAGTTCTGGTGGTGCTACATATGCGACCGCAAGTCGCACACGTTGCTGACGGCGCCTGCGCATGTGACGGCGCTAGTGGACACACACGAGTTGCAGCTGCGGTTCACGGCGCCGCGTTGGCCCGGCCTCTATACGCTCGCCTGCTGTTTGCGATCTGGTGCGTGTCTCGCTAACTTTTAGGCACTACTGCACACCCGTTGCTCGTTAACCTTTTTATCCCTTAAAAATTCTGAAAAAAATCTGCAAGTTAGAATAATACTAGTATTATTAACACTAACTCTAGTGTTCGCCTGTGGTTTAAATACGGCCATAATCATTAAGTAACCTCGTTGTAATTTTTTTATTGATAACAGATTACTAAAGCACGTCAATAGGTGCGAAACAATAAAATAGAGTAAAAAAAGAGTAATGTTTTTTCGTCGCGCATTAATATATAGTCTTTGACCGCTCCGACGATTACCCTAAAGCTAAGAAATTTAAATGTACTTGCTGGATTCAGATAAATAATCAGGTATTTTACCCAATTTCAAAATGTAATTTATCTTAGCAATAATTTAAACATTTTGTTGAGTTTTTCTAAATGCTGTTTGTACTCATAAAAAAGATTGGTATACCTTAATTCGCATAAATTAGTAACCATATATGCAGCACCCATGTACGGAAGTTTGAAACCACTGTGTTACAAAAAATATCTCATAGCCGTAAATAGTGCATCCTAATTCTATTTGGAAAATATGACTCATTAGAGCGGAGATACGAAATGCTTTGTGATACTGTGGAACCCTAGTTCAAGGTGTGACTGTGTAAAGTTGTAAGTGCTGGTTTAAGTTAATATTAGGGATATTATGGAAATGAAATTTCGGATCTGGATATGGATATGGATATATGAATAATATTTTACTATAGTATAATTTTTTTCTTCGTGCAGTTTGCGTCATAAAACGTCGGAGAGGTGAAGCGAGTATTTTGCTCTCTCTCTCACTCACGGGCCTTATGGGCGGGCATAGTGATGCGCATTATTGTTGTCGATAAGCGTTATCGATAGTGTATTTAGTTTTGTAATTATGTAGGATTGTGATAAAAATGAAAGAAAAATAGATAAAACAACGTATTTATTAAAATAAGAATAATAATGATTTAAAAAAAATTATTAATTGGGTGTGTATGTATTAAGAACTATAAGTACAAAAGTTTAGAATGTAACAATTTCACGAGAACGGCAAAAATTAACACTTTGTAACTTTTTGGGATCTATTTTCATTTCAGTGAAAAATGTTAAAACATTGTTAATAACAACACGTGTTTGTGCTGGTATATTGGTGCCAACAGTCAAAATATTATTTTGAATAAATTCTGCCGTTTTGGTACAAAACAAAGGAGAAGCCATTGTGTCACTAAAGAAATTCAGAGAACGAATGCCCAAAAACACTTATTTTCTCTTCGATAAATGTACTAAATTAGCATTGCATTAATTTGCAGGTATTAGGTAGGGGTGATGATGAAAAACAAATTACATACCAATTGACAAACAATGATCATAACATAACAATATCGCAGCACCTTTGTATACCGCACCGCCGCCGTGCACCTGCCTTCGATGACTCATTTGTTTTTATCGATAATGGCGTTGCACCGCGCAACATGCTCCCGTCCTGGCCGGCTTATCTATTATGACCCAAACTGCACGGAGAAAAAAAAATTATACTATAGTTTCGGTTACGGTTACAGATATGAAATTATTTCGGATTATCCAATGGTTTCGGATAATTTCGGTTATGGATATTAGATTATTTACGACTTGGAAAAATCAATAACACAGTAGTAACAGTAAACACACAACAGTTATACTTTGACCTTATTTCTAGTTATTATGTAGTATTATAATTACAGAAAAAAAAACAGCCTTAAAAATTTAATAATAAAAACTGTCTAAAACTGTCATGACGCGGCTAGTGTATCGGATCAGCCGGTGAAAGTCTGTCATATCGTATTTTATTTAGATTTTTCCCTTATACGAAATTATCCGAAACTTTTTTATAGGATTCAGATACGATTACGGATATATTTTTATTTCGGATATCTGATAGTTTCGATTACGGTTACAGAGCTCCATAACATCCCTGGTTAATATACGGATTGTGGATGATTACCGTTAATTGATGACGTCGAATTAACAAAATCGATACATAGTGTTGTATGGACGTTATTGAGGTATCGATATTGGGGTGTAAGGCGCTTCATCAACCTTTGATTCCAAGTTAACGTTCCTTGCTCGTAAGCACCTTGATGAACAACGGACAAAGCTAGGGTGCAGAAAATTAACAACAGAACAGAACAGTTGTAGGTCGCTTGGTTAATCTAGAACTTAACGGCTACCTGATACCCCGTGCGGCCACGCTGCATTGGATCCTTCTAGTATCAACCGTATGTTCCAGAATTAACTGTATATTTTTTTCGTGTTTAGTAGCAGTCGTCAAGAATGACTTATAAACAGGTTCTCCGCTTCCTTTTTAGCTATAAACGCATGCGTATGCCTTCGGATGTCTATGGATGGCGGTGATCAATTTCTATAGGGTCCGTTTGCTCATTTATAGCGTATTTAAACAAAAAATAAATATGTTTTGCGATCAATATCGATTGATTGACGTTAATGTAATGTAGTATCACTCATATATTTCATTATATTGCGAGCTAATTACAAATTAACTGTCATTCGCTTCGACGAAGGAAAATATTGTGAAGAAATCTGTACACCTGAGAGTTCTCGTAACGTTCTCAAAGGTATGTGAAGTCTGCCAACTTGGACGTGGACAGCGAGGCCGACTACGGCCTTAGCCCCTCCAGACCGAGACCCGAGCACCACAGTAGAATTATATGGGTCGTAATGAACTTTTATCATGACCTAATAACCCGAAGCTATTCCATCCAGATTCATACATCGGCATGGACCAACAACAAGACATGAAGCTCGACGTGAAGGAGGCGGCTGCCGTGCCCGCGGAGCACCCGCAGTGGGATCTCAGCGACTCCGACACCGACAACAATGACCAGGTATTAAATGTTGATATATAAGTTGTCCTAGTCAAATTGCAAAACAGTCGTGTTGTCCATCCTTCCTACGTCAATGTGGTGGTGCCTTCTACTGATGGCTAAGCTGACGAGGCACACTAAAGCATTATTGGGATGACAGGCGCCGAAGTAAGACGTTACGGCTACCTTTTTTATTTATTTAAACTGCTAACTAAGGACTGTGAAGTGCTGAAGGAATATTAATATATCTGGTTGTTCTACATGTAGGGATTTGTTAACATTCATCATATTATTTTGACATTTGCCATCTGGTAGGATTGTGGTCAAGCATTGACTTGTAATAGACTAGCGCCCCCCTTCGACTTCGTTCGCGTTGAACAATGTATTGTATACACATGATTATTCTAAATTTTGTTTTTTTTAAGCCTTGAGTAGACATAATTAGGGTTACTGATATTTTATATAACCTATTATCTGGGCAATCACATGTTCTCACTACATACTAATTTTCATTAAAATCGGTCAAGCTATTCTTAATTTACAACGGGACATACAGACAGACAGACAAAAATTATCGAAATGGTCAAAATGATGTCAGTGAGTCATAAAACTCATATTTATCATAAAATTTGACAAATATAATGAAATATGACAGATAGATACTACACATTTATATAGTAGTACAGATATATTCTTCTTTTAGGATGATTATCCATTTCGCTCAGATACAAGTGGCAGTTTTTAAAGTGACGGGGAGTATTTTATTATCCCTTATTTATTCGAACATAGTGTGGTAACTTATTATTACACAAGTTGATCGTAATTATTAATTTTATTTTTACTATATAAAATGTCATATTGGTAATTTTGAGAATTTCAACGTGATTTGATGGTCATAATATTCAATCGTTACATAGCTATAATATTTCCTACCTTCATTGTATGCAATATTGCCTATACAATATTACGCATGCTTCAAAGGAAAATCCAGATTTCAAATCATCTTGTGTTTTTTATTAATATTGTAATGAATATAATCTTCAATGACATTGGTAAATTATGAATAAATGGTGTTTTGTGGGTGTTCACCCATTAAAAATTATTCTTAAAAAATGCTTTTGAGTTTTTCAGATATGGGTTATTTTTGATAATTCACTTGTATCGATCACCACACAGCGAGTAATTTCAAATAGGGAGATAATCATTTAAGTTGTACAGTAATATGTATCTATAAATAGATTAAAATCTTACTTTATAATACTTAGCTTAGCTTTGTATTAACTCCATTGTCTCAATGGAGTCTATAAACAAGTAAAATTAAAGTAATTACAAATAAAAAATTCGGTTTATTTTTCTTTGTTTTTCAATGTTACTATCTTAGTCATTGTCGCTTGGTAGAAGGTTGTTCTAAAGCATAAAGGTTTATTTGATAAGACGTGGTATTGTACTATTGAATTTCAATGTGTAATGGACAATTGACTACTGTATGTTAATTTTATATAATTTATATTATGGCTAGCCGTTATGCGCTAGCTTTGTTGAATTTAATATTTCCTTTTAACCTTTTTTCTTTTAATACAATATATGTGTAAATATGTACATACATAATACAGATCTATAAACCGCGCGGAAGACAATTTTTACATAAAGATACGTTCAAAGTATGTGTAGGAATAAATTAAGGTTATTAAAAAAACATTATTCGGTGCTTCACTCAATGCATACAAAGTTTTGGAAGTCATTTCAAAATGAAAAAGGAACTTATTACTTATATACGTTATACAGTATATATATCTTATAAATATTGTTTTAAGACTAATACTTATTCATATATCATTATTATTTATCATTCAAGCTAATTATGAGTGATCTGATTACTTATCGCTAATTATTACCATCGTTGTTGAATGTTGCCTTGTCAAATGTAATTCAAGTCAGCATTTTGCATTAAAATAAGCAAATAGTAATATTGTTTTGTAAACAGGTATTTTTCAAAATGGCATATTTAAATTAATATTCGTATGCGTAGGAAGTGCCCCAATCTTAAACTTTACCTTAGAAGGGACATATCGTATATTAAATGAGTTATTTGAAATGTTATGTTTATTAACCCTTGATCGGAGGATCTTTTGTTGTAATTTGTTTTTAATCTTTCGAACGACCAACCATAATCTTAGGTAGACTTAGGTTTTTATAGATTTATACATAGGATCAGTTGTTTTACAAAAGGCAAATTTCGAGAAATATCAGCGCGCTCTAGGTATCTTGCCTAGTTCCTGTACGAGCTCGGCTAGGTGACTACCTGGAAACGTGCTCAGTTTAAAAAACGCTTACTAAATATACTTTAACTCTGATAAAGGCCACGTCATCGAACGTGAGAGGATAAGCCTTTAGCTTATCCAGTCTGTTCAAATAGAACAAAAAAACTGTTAATGTTTACTTATCTTCACGGTGTGAACTATACAACCTACAGATGTTAAATACGTAACAAAACAATGTTATACCACATTACATTAGAAGCGCAAGACGAAAGCTCTTTATTATATAAATACCCTTTTTATTTTTGTTATTAAGCTGATGATAATAATGTTGTCTTTTCAATTTTCATTGACTTCCGTAACTGTAATAGTACTCATAATTATATATATATATATTGTTTTTCCATTTCCTTGTAATAGTTTTTCCAGTTAAAACATAATCTCTTGCCATGTGAAGACAACATCAGTCATTGTCATTGTTACCTTTTCATGTTATTGTTCATGTTTCATATACAAAATGAGAGCGAGAAATATTTTTCATATAAATGTTTTATCCCGTAGCGGGTAGAATTTTCTGTAATCTGTAATCAATATGTATATTAAAATTGCGGATTTTTACCTGAAATCTGATATTGTGATTGAATTCATATAACTGTACATATATTTTTTACAATTTAATTTTTTTGTCACACAGGGAGGCAATGAGAGCGAGTTCACAACAGACGACGAGGTGGAAGAAGAATAGTGGATAAATAAGTTATTTTTACACAGTTTTTAATGAGGTACATATGTGAAATATTGTTGTATGGTTTGAAAGATGATGAATATAGTATCTTTTATATTCAAGTTCTATTTTTATTTTCATCTCTGTTAGTTAAATAAAAAAAATTGCAAAGGTACAAATTATCAATATTGACCTCGACGGGTCAGCGCGCGTTTATGATCCTGCTAAAAGTTAAGGCACGATGACGTTTCGCAGAGCCGAGACGGGCCTCGAATGTCGTGCGACGTGCTAAACTACACAAAGGGATATCGAGGCAAGGCGAGGGTATCGTCCTTTGGAGGCTGCGCGGACGCGCCCTGCGGGGCGCCGGGTGCGCGGAGCGGTGGGCGCGCGGAGAGGGGCCGGCCGAGGCGGGGCGGCGGCCGCGCGACACTCGCGCGCTGCAGCTCGCCCGAACAACACGATCGAACGACTGACGCCCACGCCCGGTGTCGTATTACCGCTCTAAAAATATCTCGCGAGCGCGATCGCCTATTTGGAAACGGTCGCGCGCCGTGTTTTGAACCAGTGATTGACAGTGTCGAGTGAAGCATCCTATCCCGATCGACGAACTATCGCCGACGTGAGTATCCTCGCTAATCGGTCCAGGACGTTCTCGCCGTCCGCGAATATTGCATTACCGCATCGCGGTTTTAAAATAAACAGCTGTTTCTCGGAATCGATAGCGATGGTAACGTGCTAAATTCGGCTGACGCTTTTGTTGGGAGTTTTAAGAAACTTGAGATAGACCGAGCCTGTCCTGCGAGGTTTAAATTTATTAATCTCCGATAATATTATTCATAATTTACAATAGAAGCATTAGCAACTCGAATAGCATTTAAGTAAATAAATTTATTTGAATCCGTCTCCAACGGTCAATGAAAACTAACGCATAAAAATTTAATGAGCTCAAGAAATAGTTGTTCATCTTCGTTAAAACCTTGGTCTTGAAACCTGGATCGTTGCATAAGCATTTGTTTTGAAAGAAGCGTGTTGGCAGTTAATCAGACTTAAAAGTTTCTAGGACCAGTGAAAAAATATTGACATTGATGATCTATAATTAGCAATTATGAAGTACCTTGAATATGACGCCAAAAATTATTATTGTTGCGAATATATGTAAATGAGTGGTTTTCAAAGTTATAAGTAGCATATAGATATATTATAAGATCCACAAGGCGGCAAAACTATTACGTTTGCTCACTTTTAAACTACATTGTACACAGCTTAGCTTAATTAGTTCATAATGATTGTCCATTTTTACTTCTAAATGGACCGATCTATTGATGGCTATCATGGCAAAAGATCATAAAACGATACGTACATATAATTAACAGTTAAGATTTTTGTCATACAAGCATCTTTTATTGTTAATATTGAAAGGAATTATTTATTATTACCGCAGACATTACTGTCGGTCGTTCGTTATCTAGCGAGTGCCTTGTATAGGTAAAAGTTTCCGTAATAATGGGTTTCAATATAGCCCATAGTTACGATTGGTGATATCCCAACATTGGCCACGGAGTTGCGCGCGATGAATCGAACCGCGGACTGATAGCGGGCCGGTTAGACGAGTCCCGAGCCAGAGTGCAACGGCCCAAACTAAAGGGAATTTTAAAACGTTCATACTTGCAAGCCCTTTGATCTTATAAAGCATGCATTGCGATTATTTCAATTATTGCCGAGTTTATAACGTAAAATAACTTGTTTTGACGTGTTCAGCTATCGTTGTACATGTAGTTGGAACCTGACGCATCGCACCACCAGCCGTCACTCTTCGTAGTTCGTTAATTAATGCATAAATAAAGGACAGTAAGGAAAAAGGAAATGCAAATTATAAAAACATATCTTGTTCATAAATATTGAAATGTGAAGAGAGGACATATGTAAGGAAAGACTTGTGCAGTAGTTTTATATATTATGTAAAGATAAACGAGATGTGATGATAGGTAGGACCGTGGAATTGTGATGCAACACGATGATAATTTATTTACATAGTTTTCTTTAGTTACTGCGCAGTTGGGTTTTCAGTAAAGTAGGTAGTACAGCACCGTAGCACGCCACTGTTGTGATAAGTACGACCTTGTTGGTGCATAAATAATTAAATGAAACAATGACATCGTTTTGTGTATGGCAGATATAAAATAACTTATGTAATTTACCCCACCCAAAATTTTTATCTTTTCGTAAAGTTTTAAGGCTCTATTTCATAGTGGCTTAAAGTATGGTTAGGAAGATACCCGAAATCTACATTTATAATCATAATTTAAACCAATGCTAAATCAATAAATGGTAAAAATTTAAAATATATTAAAAGTACATTCCGAAGCATAGCCAGTATAACATCAAATTAACGCCGACTCAAGACAAGCATAGCATGAAAGATGCGAAATTCCTTGATGATAATGTAGGTGAAGTAATCACCTCGAGGCGCAGTTTTTGTGATATTTATTTAAAGCGGTTAACCCAGTTCAAAAACAGGTTAACATTGCCTGCGTGTGTACCTACCTACCTACTTTTAGATACGGTTACCGCACGGATGTTTATTTTCCTGCTAGAGGTATATAAATAAGGTACGGCTTTTGCATTTAATTTTGTATTGCAATTACGAGATAATTTGAATATTAATTAGAAATCTAGTGGACATGTGATTGGTTTATTAATTAAGTTTATAGAACAATTATCAAATCTATTAGCTTCTTTATTGTTATTACACGTCGAATGTTCGATATACGCATTAGAATATTCATAGAGATAATTAGTACATAAATACCTACCGGACAGGGTCAATTTACAGTTAACTAGTAAATTTTTGTAAAAATATGTTCTTTTAATTATAAAATACGTCATATATTGTTATAAAATCCATGAAACAACCAACCAACCAAGATACCCTCAGACCACAATAAATATCACGATAGTATTGCCATTTTAAATATGGTCAATGTTAGAGAGGGAGAGAAAGTAAGAAAAGGAAAGTAAGAGACCGACTGAAAATTGTGTCCATTAACAGAGCTAAAGCTTAATCATATCATTTAAATTTAATACTTTAGCCAAAAATGTTATACAGGCTTTGTATGTATCACTTTAGTACAGCTTTAATTTTGAATGTTTATTTGCAGTTTTCGAAATCAATCAAAGCTAAGCGAAGAGAAATATATAAAAAAAAATCCTATTTTTTAACTGGTTTTAATTGACTATAAATTTATATATTTTGTTATAAAAAATACCATAGACTAAATTCAGCATAATTAAATTAGCGCCTACAGTTAATGTGCCGAATTTGATGCTATTATTAGTACAATAAATTAACATGTAAGTTTTATGATTTGTTTGTA
Source organism: Megathymus violae (assembly GCA_003671415.1). Classification (NCBI taxonomy): domain Eukaryota; kingdom Metazoa; phylum Arthropoda; class Insecta; order Lepidoptera; family Hesperiidae; genus Megathymus; species Megathymus violae. Next base: position 2,252,420 of record PDGT01000034.1, read on the forward strand.
TACTTAGCTAAAGTTGTCAAGAATTAGGTTATAAGCTAATTTCCCATTATATGACATTGCTTGTACAAATAATTTAACCATACAAAATAACATTTAGTACGCCTGATGCTGTTAATTTTTAATGATTTGTCTATGAAAAATTGTCATATAAGGAAGATCTAAGCTGTGGTATCAAGACGTAAGTTTCTTTTCTTTGGAGCATCCAAAATTAAACTATGGTGTTCCATTAATTACTAGGCCGGTGTAATGATGTATATATATATATATGTATGTGTATTGTGTTTGTGTAATTTTCTTAGGTAACACAAGAATTTCGAAGACTTCACGTGAAAACCACCTTTTTTCGCTTCCTTCACTTTCTTTATGTTGTTATTCTTATCAAAAACTAGCAATGTATTCACAACTGGGATAGGCATAATTATCCTCGTTTCAAATAAATTTTTGTGCCATTTTTTTTTTCTGAACAGCTTATATACTGTAGAATTCATCTCGGTAAAACAATTATGATGATGGCGATGATGCTGCATTGAACTTATTTCGATTCTTGTAAATGTAGTTCACCAGAAGTTCAACGTTGTAATTTTATATTCACATTTATATATATAATTATACTGGCTGCCAAATGCAAGCTTGTAATTGTAAGAGCAGATAAGATCTTCAGTCCAATACATTTTTCTATGGCCGTCTCACTTCCATACTCGTGTCATGACTCATCTTGATTACTTTGTGTTTTTATATGTATGTACAATCGTCGTGATTGTACGTTGTAAAAGTAAAATAATTTGTTTATGGTTTTGTATTCCAGTGTTTTTAGTCATAGATTCTTTACACAATGTTAGAATACATAAGTACTTGCGATACATTGATGTCCGTCTTGGAGCTTATGAATAGCGCTTTCGAACTTCTACTATATCTATATTAAAAAGCGATCCGTTTTTAAATTTGCATTTTCGAATTAGTCTTGCAGCTAAATTACAACATCGATGTTCATTTGGAATGGCCATGGTATGGGAGTCTGTAGTGGTTGTAACATTTTAATACTACACTGTAGTGCGGTGCAATAACTTAGCAATTTTATCGACTCTACTGGAAGTGTTTTGCTGTGTGGTCTAAGCAGTGCCTTTATGCTAACTTCTCGAATTGTAATAAATGTAATAAGAATGCCAATACGTACTTGAGTAATGAGTCATCATTACCATTATTACTTATTTATGCCATAAAAAATGGTTTGGTTTGGAATGAAACATCAGTGCCGTTTAATTTAAATTAATGCAATCTTTGTATTCTATTTTTAATATAAATGTTACTATGATTTATAGCAGTTCTATAGTCAGGACTAAAATTACTCATAAAATATGTAAACTGTCATATTAACCCACTGTATGGGCGTTAATCATATTATCCCTTTATCCCTTATTTGAACGTGTAATTATATGATTCGAATATGTTTTCATGTTTCGTGTAGTGGTGATTGGTATTGGTATCTAGTTTAGAAAGATATTTAATAATATTTTGTCATTAAATTTTATCATTTTATTTATCATATTGTTAGTTTCATTCATATAATCTTTTCTGGTAACTCCAATTAGATCCATTGGAACGAATGGATCTCGAAATCCCTTTTTTCCGCAAACTGATTACTATTGTAGTCGGCCTGTGGTCCTTTCACAAGTTTACTTAAGTTTTCATATAGAAAATGAATTATTCCTCTACTGTAAAGTTAAACATTCCGTAAATTGTGAGTAAAATTCGTTACACCAATATTTTTGAGTATATAATTGTATTTCAAAAATATAAATTTAAAAAATAGTGAAAATTGCAAAAAAAAAAACAAACGAACAAGATTTTTTAGATAACTTTGTAAAAATTAAAATTGAAATTAATAAAATGTTATACAAATTCAAAATCATCAACATCATCTCAGCCGGACAACGCCCACTGCTGGGCATAGGCCTCCCCCAAGGATCTCCACAACGATTGGTCCTGCGCTGCCCTCAGCCAGTGGCTACTCGCGACCTTCACCAGATCGTCGGTCCATCTCGTTGAGGATCTACCCACTGAGCGTCGCCCGGTGCGTGGTCGCCATTCGAGAATCTTTTCGCCCCAACGGCCATCGGTTTTCCTAACTATGTGTCCCGCCCACTGCCACTTCAGCTGGGCAATCCTTCGAACAATGTCGGTAATTTTAGTTCGCCTACGGATCTCATAGTTTCTGATTCGGTTACTTAAAGAAATACTGAGCATTGCTCTCTCCATTGCCCGCTGGGTGACCTTGAGCCTTCTTATGAGACCCATAGTTAATGGCTATGTTTCTCTTCCGTGTATCATCACTGGCAATATACATTTATCAAAGACTTTCGTCTTGAGACACTGCGGAAACTTGGACGCGAAGATTTTCTGTAATTTCCCGAACGCTGCCCATCCGAGCTGGATACGGCGAGAGATCTCTTTCTCGAAGTTGGACTTACTTAACTGGATTGTCTGTCCTAGGTAAACGTAATGGTCAACAACTTCGAGTGTAATGTTCCCAATTTTAATAGAAGTGGGTACAATATGGCCATTCGACATGATTTTTGTCTTGTCCATATTCATCTTAATCTTTGAGAAGCATTACTGAGATCTTCGAGCATTGTGTTCAGGTCTTCCAAGGTCTCAGCCATGAGAACCACGTCATCGGCGAACCGAAGGTGGGTTAGGTACTCGCCGTTTATATTGATGCCGAGTCCTCTCCAGTCCAGAAGCTTAAAAATATCCTCCAATGCAGCGGTGAACAGTTTCGGAGAAATAACATCTCCCTGTCTCACACCTCGCTGCAGTTGGATGGGATTGGAGTTCTGGTTCTGGAGTCGAACTGACATAGTGGCGTTTTTGTATAGGTACCTTAGCACCTCAAGGTACCTGTAGTCCACTTGGCACCTTTGGTGAGACCGCAGCACCGCCCATGCTCGACCGTATCGAAGGCCTTCTCATAGTCCACAAACGCCAAGCAAAGTGGCAAGTTATACTCTTCCGCAATTCAAATACATAAATTCAAAATACAGACCCATAATTTACATAAAAATCTGTGTCAAAAATCCAAAGTAATAAAAATTGCCACGGTAAAAGGAAAATATTTCTGCAATGCATTTTACTATAGATACGAATCCGTTTTACATGCTAATCCATCTCGAGCTTAATCTGTGGTGATTTTAAATAAAGTGTTCAGAGACGTTATAATTACAAATTGATTGACGTAAGTAGAAGCATATTTAAATAATTAATTTCCCTTAAATTATAAGCGTTATCTTAGATTGGCATATTGGCATTAATATTGATGTTAAAAAAGATAAATGCGACGTAGATTTTACAACATTAGCTAGAGAAGATGCTCAGAGAGATTGTTATTACTGTTTTCATCCTGACACATATTTAGAATAAGTAACTCAGCCTTGCTTCTTTTCAAAGTTTTGTTTTTATTGTGCCATTATTAAATTTTATGTATGCTCAATATGATTGATTTAACAACCTAGTAATACAAATAACAAAAGTAAACAGAAAAATAATAAAACGTATACATTCTTTTAAAAATTCTGGTATGCTGTGTCGTGTACTTAGAGTACCTTATAAGTACCTTATAAAATTAACGGTAAAACAAGTAGTATTATCTTCCTCGCGCAGAATTAGCATCGAGTTGATCTGTGTGACTTAAGCAGTACCTTAGAAGGTAAGTTCTCACCATCACTCGGTGTCTCACAAAAATCAAGACCAGTGTCGTGTCACGACAGATCAGATAACGTGCTTTTAGATGAAAGAGTAGATTGTCTCATGGATTGCTACGTTTAACTCATCTCTAACGTAACTAAATTACCATGTCTATTTGGGATATGCAATCTACATAGACCGATAATTGATGAGAAAATTAGACATTATCTCACGGATCAAAACTTCCCAGTATTAGGAAAATTTACGTTCTTCTCAGTATCTTACACATCACTTGAGTAAGATCTTATAGTACTTATATTTTCTTTGTCAGTAATTGTATCGATTGTCTTAATGAAAATTAAAAAAGCTCGAACGATACTGTCGGTTATCTCTGTAAAATCCACAATTGGTCAGTCATTGCACCGGTTAATATTCAGTTTTTATAGCTAATAATAATTAGTATCTCGCCCTCGCTTCGTTTATAGAAACATGATTGTTTCTGTTGTAAATCGTAACGTGTCTAATTCAAGTGTGTAATTTCCGGTTTCCGAATTTCTTTAAATAACAAAAAAAAACAACTTTATTAGCTAATTTTTTAACAGAACTTATATACTAAGTTTATATATCTATGTTCTGGCATGAACAGATCTAATTTTCGGGATATAAAATATCAGAGATATTATCCCACTGTGTAAGTATGTGCAGTATGTGTATGTGCAGCTTTAAATATACATTTTTTCTTGTTTTCGCCCGATAGCCTATCAGGCACTAATATTCCAAAAACATATTAAGTTTTATCTTTTATCGATATCAAAGCTCACCTACATAAAAAATAATGAAGAGATGTGGCATCGTTATCCATTTATTTTAGTTGTCCATAGGAAGAACTATGCTTTGATATTGTGTTCATAAAATTATGTATAGAGTTCTTTACAACTCTCTGAGGTACTTCAGTATTGTTCGTTTAATTTGGCTTTTACATTCAGTGGGTAGGTCTACAAAACTATTATGCGCAAATATATATATATATATATGCAATATACGGTTCAGTGTGTCATTCATAAATATGCCATTATGGCACCGGGATCAATCGTGCACATCCGTTTTGCTCATTCTTCGCTCGTAAGTCGCGTCTTCGTCTGGAAAATAATGATTCGGTTCAATACTTCAAAGAGCATTTATATTGTGATGACATCAGCCTTGTCCTGTCTCGTATGCATCTCAGAATGAATATGAAATAATTTACACTTACCTAGAGAAATGTAACTAATAATAAAACTATAACTACAAAGTGTAGTAAACTTTAGTGTTACTTACAAAAAAATTGGGAACATCGGTATTCCATTATTATGACTTCTAACTTCTAGGCGCACAATAGTAAAATTAATACAATGATGTAAAATATCTAGAAGTTGTAGAAGTTGTCGGAAGAAAAAAGAAGATAAAAATATTTATGTTTCAAAAAGATGAAAAGGTGTAGATTGAATAGACAGTACCAGGAATGTACTAAATACATTGAGAATCCCGGCGAATGGATTGGAATGGCTTGGAAGCAACTGGATTTAGCAAACCGCAAATCAATTTTAAAGATACGTTTCACAAATTTATTATTAATTAATTATTAATATTTATTGAGAGTTACTTTCATAGTAAGCGGTTGTTCCAATCCTCTCGCATCATGCCCAATAATAACCCCTCTTATAATATGGCAGTTACGAGATCATTTTTTATTTAATTTTCTTTTTAAAAACTTATTTTATTTTTATAATAGATGGTATTTTATTTTATTTCTTACAATTAGGAAAATGTTTATGGAGTACGTTAGTTGTATCTGGTCATACGAACATATTCTTATCTAACTACCTAATTTTCTTGCTTAATAGTGATCCTAACTTTTATCCTGTATCAAAGGGAAAATAATTTTTTCAGTAGAATTAATCTTATTCTATTACATCATACAAATTGCATAATTTGAATATAGTATGTTTTTAAAAATCAAAGAATGAGCAGTCCAGGAAGAAGAAGCGGCAAGAAACAAGTGAGCATAATATTTTCTATTTATAGTTACAGATAACACTTATTTATTGGTTGTATTAATTTTTCAAATTTATATCCAAGGACTTACTCTTAGAAATAAACAGATTTTAGCATTTGTCACAACGTTGTTTTTAAGATAACTTATAAATTTACAATATGGCACGTCCGTGAAATTAGATGGAATTTTATTGTAAAGCGTGAGCTATAGATAGAAAAAAAGTCCGAAAATTCTCGTATTTACTTCTATAATGCAATTCTATTATTTTTGGCTTTGCTCTGTTTTTGATGTTTGAGAAGATACTTTCTCATGGACGAAATATATTTAAAGTACCGTAGAGTTTCTGTTTGAAACTTATTTTAATTAAAAAGACCGATCAAAAAGACAATGATTGTAAACGTCTACAGTTACATTACCTGACTGAAAAGCTTTTGAAGTTGGTTTTGGGTAGTAATTGAATTTCAAGCTTGATTTTAGAATGGCGCATTAAACAAGATTTATCACTTGACCTATTTACAGTTTTAAAATATCTAAATTAAATAAATATTCAACGTTGGGTGTGGCGGATAAACTACCTAAGAAACTGTACTTATGATAAGGGTTACTTACTACTCGTTTGGTTTGTTGTTAGATTATTATTCTACTTATCACGTAAGGTTTTTCCTATTATAGACAAATTGAAATGACAGTTTACTTCCCCACAAAGTTACTGTACTTCATACATACTTTCAGTACCTATGTACTCCACTTAATACAATTCAGTATATATTGCTTTGCTTTAGATAGTACTTTTAAGGATTAAGCAATCTTGTATTTTTTATATTTAGAAAATTGTACACAAAGAAATTTCAAAGAGAATAAGAATCTTAATTAGAGCTATTTACGTTTTATTTAAATGTCATTTGGAGTTTTTCGATCATTATGGCTACAAACATTAATATTAAAGAATCGTTATCAGCGTGCGTCCGCCCAAATGCTCGAGTGTGCTGATGGCTGTCGGCCAAATCTTTCGCAACCGCTCTATATTTACGACCAAGGTTCTTCTTTCATTGCATTTTGGGGGTTATTGACATTACGTTACTGTTATACACTTCGTTATACAACCTTACAGTAACGTATGAATTCTAGATATTGCACGGAATGCTGAAGACGACGTATGAGACGGTCACGTGCGGGAATTGCCAAGTTTACGCTGTCCGCCCACGGTTAACGAATATATTGCGAGGTCGACATGCTGACAACTATATATATATATAATTATATGAATTAATTATATGCTTGTCATGGAAAATGATTTTTCCATGATGATAAACTTTACTTTCCGTTAGTTACAATTATTTACCTCACCCCTCATTGGTGATGCAAGTGCCGAATGTGCCGGGCTTGAAAGTGAAGTGAACTAACTTCATCAGTATTCTTGAGCTGTAATTTTAGTGTGATGTAATTTTTAATGTGATGTAATGTTGTAATTCAATTTCACTTATGGTATTTTGATAGTAATCAACTTTTCATATCGACATTGATTTTATAATTGGCATTTATTGATTTCTTGATATATTTTGGCATAACAGAATAAACACATAACAAATTTACAGCGTAGTAAAACTAATGCTTCTATATATACGTATTGATTATAATATATAGACATGTAACACTGATGTTAGGTATACTTTTATTTGGACAAGTCACTCTCCGAATATACATACATTGTCAACTTCTAAAAGTACGCAATAATAGGTATATATGTACGATATTGTTGCAACTTCACAAATAAGATGCTTTTAAACCCACCCGATAACAAGTTTTTGAACTCGACATTTATCAGCAAATCAATTTCCATATCGTTTATTTGACATAGATAACCTGGCATGAGAAATTAAAATGAATAACAATATCGATTTTCATAAGTATCGGCTATAAAAGCAATAATGCAGATTGCAGACAAGAGTCCGTAAACTAACAAGTTCTACATCTTTGTGTGTGCAATGTGTGTGTTGTTGTTATAGCACTGGTTATTTCTGATAACTACAAAGTAATTAACTTGTACGGCGCCGTGCTATGTTGGACTCGCTGTTGAATTTGGGAACACCAACGCCAACGTAGTCGCTGGCGTTGCGACACCTCGGCCGGACGTTGTACGGCGGCATGGAATAATGTGTTGTGTCTCACATTAAACTCGACAGCGAGATTAAAACGATCGGGTCCGTGAAGTTATAGATGATGTATTTGAAATAACGTACATATAATCGGCTTGCGTATGTACGTACGGTATACATGTATAATATATTATTGTCGACACGAAGTGACTATGAGACCTCTGAAGCCAGCTGGGCAAACATGCGCTGTTGAAGCACGGTATTTTGTAAAATGATATAGTAGCAATGACATCAGCTCTGCGTTGCAAATATTTCACCTTTGCAATAGACAATTTATTGTATACTAGGTCGAGAGCTTCCCACCATTTCGTATGTCAAGTTTGTAACGGTAAATGCTCTACATACGCGAAGGAAAGAAATGCTCCTACGCGTTTCCTCCACCCTCGCGTTTCTCCTCTTTGTTCAGAGCAGAGTGTAAATGTTTGCTTTAACATCTACTTGCTCAGTAAATAAGATCGACACCTATATATTTTCGTTTCACAAACTACCTACTTTGTTCTTTGTTTTGTTGCCAGAAATCTATTTAAAAACAACTCAATCCGCAACTTTGACATTTTTGACTTATATTATTTATGTTTCATATATTATTACCGATTGTAAATATTTTGTCTTGCTGGCTGCTCAACAAAGCACTTTTGTTTCCTAAATATTTTAACATAATGCCAAATTTTGTCCGTACATACTACCTAATTAAATTGGTAGATTATCCTAATTCTTAATATACAAATTTACAAACCACCTAGGTACTGAAACAAATTAATAATATAATAATGGACTATATGAATACGAAGAGGTATTTTGTCCGAATACCGAAAGAATCGCATTGTGACTGACAGTGCTTGCAGTCTCGTGTGGTTACTCATATGCGTGACGTCACCGATTAAGGCATGAGTAATAAACCGGTAAAAATCGTATGCTTTCGTAAATAAATATTTTGAAGAGGACATCGGTTGCTTTACGAACTGTTACGTCAAATGTCAGAGAAATCGTATTAGTCACAATGTCGGATGATGGCTAAGAAAGTGGAAATATATTTATTTCATCATAAATTTTTTATATAAATATATATGATTTAAAAATGAGTGTTTGTTTCCAAATGTATTTATTTTGTTCGATTTTTAATTTTAGTCACTGTAGTAATTTTAATAACATATTGTTATATATTGAACATTTATATGATGTAAAATGCTGAACTCGTGAGGCTCGTTATGATCAGTTTTCTTTTAGATATCCTCTCTTGGAATCCGTAAGACGTATGGGTAATATTACTTTAATTTTTCTTTGAGTTGGATAGATCTGCATATATTTATGTTAATGTATATTGAATGCTGACATTATATGATTGCTGGTATATGTACATAGTTGGATAATTATGTATAATTTATTACAGTAAATAATCACAGATAACATTTCCACGATAAGATACCTGTGTAGTAATAAGTTGACGTTATAACATAAAACGATAGTTAATAGGTGTTCTGTACTTTTTATTAGCCCATTTTCGTATGCCTATGCTACATCAGAATAATTATTTACCCTCAACGCTATTAATAAATACAGCACACACACACACTGTTTTATGACAATGCATAGTGAAATAAATAGAACATTAGTGATAAGAAAGTAAACTACATACTTGTACATAAACACAAGTGAAAGACATCGCCTTAAAATCCATGTTACTTTAATCCAGCTAAGCTAATTCAATCTCATCCAGTCAGAAGTGATATCTTTTCTCCAGTATATTGTTTTTTATCCGATTTTTTTCTTAATACTCGTAGTTCAATACTCAACTTGATTCTAGAGGCATTCATGTCGATATATAACTAATTAGGATAATTCAAATCTCTTCTGTATCTAGATTTATATATAGTATGACTTTTTTTAAATCAATAATTTATTTGTCAACCTCAGATTTAGTCACACAATTCGTCTTCACAATATGAAAAAATATTGATAAGGTAAGTTAACAATATGGACCCGAAATAAATGTGTTAAAAATTAATAGGCATTGACAGCCTATAGGTAACCTGTAAATTCCACAGCTAAATAATTTTACAACCGCGTACCTACTAAAATGCAATATTTTCTATACACTTGAATTTAGCTACGAATGAAACGAATACAAATATTTCAGAGAAATATGTTTTTATTTATTTAAATAGTCGATAAACTAGCAGACGGACCACCTGATGATAAGTGGTCACCAAATACCATAAAGCATATACCTACCGTAAACACCAAAGGCATTACTAATGTGTTGTCGGCTACGAAAGAAAAGCTAATAAAGAAAGAAGAAAGAAAGAAAGTACTGACTTTTTTATGGAAAGATAATAATACCAGTAATAATATTAATAATATAATCATTACGCGAAACCCTACGACCAAACAGGCCGGCTTTTGTCGCCTCATAAGATACCCTGTCCTGCGAGCAAGGGATCGGAGTCAGTATTCTAGGCCGCCCCAATACGGCCTAGAACCCTACATGGGGTGCTGGAACGCCCCAGAACAAGACGTTTTCTATTTTCTTGCGTTCGTCTAACTAGCAGAGATTTGAGCTGTCTAGTATTTTATTCTGGGATTCTTTGGTCAAAGTCGTGACTGAACCCCAGTCTACGTGGAATGTAGGTATTTTTTATATATTATAGTTTTATATATTTATATTTTATTGTGTTTATAAAAAATAACAGCTTTCCTGTAATTAAAAATTATGGTACATACATTATATTTATATGGTATACATGTTTAAATCGTACATTTATATGTTTTTCTAACAAGTTTTTATCTTAGCGTTCAGATGGCTGTGAACATGAGTTTGAATAAGTAAGAAATGTATAACATATTAAATAGGGAACCCAGCAATAAGAAGGTCGTGAGCCAGTCATAGAAGCACCTGGTGTCATAGATGATTTTCGCTTAGCGGAAACAACGGACAATGTAGAGAGATCTAGTAACGATATTGAAATGACCTTACAAGCGAACCAAATGATCTTCGAGTGTTCAAAGGTAAATAATACCCTTCAATCAAAGTTTTATCGTTCCTTCTTAAAGGAATTGGGATTGGGTTTAATGCATGATCGATTGGGAGAATCGCATACGACCCCAACCACCCAATGCAAAACCCAACTCTGAGGAGGGACATAAAAGAAAAGATATTTCAGCGATAGGTAATACTTTTGCCCCTTTACCTCAGCCGCAGGGACTTTGTGGTTTCTGTACAAGATATAGGGACCGGAATAGCAAGACCAGATGGAATAAGTGCAAAATTCTAATTTGTTTGGAACTTCAAATGATAGAATGACAAAAGTGCCCAAATTATTAGATGTTTTAATTTTTAAATCTGATGAATAAAAAAGAATTCAATTTTGGTAAACTTTTTTTTATTTGAACCGTTCATTGCTCTTTCATTTAGGGGTAGTAAATAATACTAAATACGCCGGGTTCAAGGGTTAATATTAAACACAAATAATACAGGTTTAAGATAGTCATTATTTATGATAAAAGTAGATAATACTTTTATTTTCTATTGTCTGAATGTTAGACTAAACTGACTCCCATACGCTTCGTTGATATCAAGTTTTGAATATCACATAAAAAAACAACTGAATTATTTAGAAATAGTTATAGTAAATATTAGTGTAAACAAACTCACGATGAAGACGTAAGACCAACTGAAGCCAGTCACGACCTTTTTGATTGGAGTCGATGTGTCGGGCAAGGCTGCGGAATGTCTCTGAGTACAATGTCATTGTAATAAGTAATAACACGTAACGTGCCGGTGAAAATAACGAACTCTATTTATGCCAATAGGTTTCAAATTCGTTACTAGAACAAGTCGTGTAATGAGTTTGTTATTTTTCCCTATAAAATCTGTTAAAGTTTATATTTAGAGAAACATTTTGCTAAGCTATATACCTAAATTCTTATTTAGACATTATAGTAATGACCATGAATATGGTAAGAGATTTCTCGTCCCAATTTGCGACTCAATATAAGAGCTTATTTGGACATGTTCGCCGACTTACCTGTTTTATTTTATTAGGTAGAGTATTAAAATATATAACACACATTTGAACTCTATTTACTACAGCGTCAAGCTGAGTGTAGATTCTTTTATTATGACCAAATATTGTAATAATTGAAACTTTAAAATTTAGGTCTACGCCTGTTAGTACCTGTAATTACAATTATAATTGCAGCTATTCACTATTTGATCTCCTGTATAGGTGGTCTATTATTAATCCTGCTATTCAATTTATATTCTCAAGTAAGCGACTTAAAATATATTTTTGAGAATAAAATGTCTATAAACCTAAATGCGTATTTTTTTGAATTTGTCAGAGCCAGTAAGAGAACAGTTATAGCTTGTAATAGCCATGTTGAATTTTGTAGATTTTGTTTAATATAAAATAATTATTTCTGGTTTTTTGTCTACTTGACATATAAGTTGTTACGTGCGATATTAATAACTTTCGTTATCACATTTTTCATAACGTGAAGTAAAATCTAAAAATATAGATAATCGTCAGATTGTAATTAAATCTACATTCATAATGACAAAGCTAGTAGGATATATGCCGAGCTCTACTAGCCATTCATTAATTTTCCCATTTAAATTTACTTGGGAAGTAGATATATTCCCATTATCTACCTCACCCTATCGACCATGCGGTGTACGCCGACATAGTTACATCGTTATGTAGGCTACTCAGTATTATTTTGTAATGTAAGTATGTGTATATATATATATATATATATATCTCTCTTTTGTAGAGTATCCCTTGTTATATGCAATAAGTTTTGTACTAATTAGTATTATGATATTCGTGACACCATTTTTTAAAGGATTAGGAATACCTATTTTTGCTTAAATACCAAAACGTCGATGGATAATCGATTATAGCTAGAATATTCTTCATCACTCTTTATTATATTCAAATGTTACACAAATAAAGCAATTAATTAATATTACTGTCTAGAGTTTTTTTTAATAAAGTTAGGGTCTATCACAGAGAGAAATTTAATCTGCGAAAACTTGCAATCTTCGATTAGATTATTGTTTATGACTTGTACAAATAAACGAAAGTTTGATTCTCAGGTACCTTTCACCAATGTTTTCGTTTGGTTCGGTACTTAGATCTTTAACGAGATAAAATAGATCGCAGCGTTCAAATACTTATCGAGTGCGGTCAGTGAAGCTTTGCTCGGGTGAAAATAAATCTTCAATTGGGTCAATCAAATGCCACGCCGCGGCATCGCTCGTGATCTGGCGAAATGCTTAATCGTCGTTTTCTTTTGTCAGATGCAACTGTTTTGCAAGTGCACCGTGTGAGTTATGAATAAAATTCTTGATTAATTACACTCGTTAAAAAAGATTAAATTTTTCTTTAATTTGATATTGTCTAAATTTGTGATAAATATTCATATTTATTGCATTACATTAGACGATGAGGTCTATCTCATCGAGCCGATATTATAATTCTAACTAAAGAAATTGTTCTAATAATAACCGTAAAATTTAGTACGCTACCTATAGTTAAATGATTTTTGTACAAAATTATATTCTTTGCGTTTCAGATGGCACAGTTGATAACTGTGCGATTGAATAAGTCGGATCAGCAGCCGCTGGGCTTCCGGTTGCAGGGCGGAAAGGATTTCGGCACTCCTCTCGTTGTTCAGAAGGTAAACGATTAATATAAATTAAATAATTATCTATAGAGTACATTATAACAGCAATTCAATTTCTCCTCATCAAACAATTGTTGTTACTTCCAGGACTATTATGGAATGTCATATTCGAATGTACGACTAGTACGCTGGCTTAATTAACAAACCCTTCCAAACAGTTTTCGTAACAATCGTATCCTATCTTCATATAATGATCAGTTTATGTAATTTTGCAATTTCCAGAAAGCATATTTATTATCTAAGTCTATTAACGTTTAGATTAGATAGAAAATGTAAAATAAAAACACACATGGACATATTTAGAGGAGCGGAAAAAAAGGGACAAATTAATATAATTATAGATTTATTTGTACAGTATAAGCTTTAATATTTTTTTTTGAATACTATCTATTATTTTAATTCAAAAAATTTGAAAAACTTAAATGTAATTGTACAAAGTTTTAACTTATCATAAGGAAAATTTAACATTGTATTTTTTTTCACAATTCAGTACTTATTACTGCCTCCTGTTACTGTCAAATTTGCCTGTATGCGTCTGGGCATACTTTTTATTAAATTATCAATGAAACTTTGTAGTAGGAGGTTCCATCCATCAACCAATGCAATTTTGAGGCCCCTTAGGTTAGCTGGTGCTGAGTTTCTTTTTTTAATTTGATTTTCCAGTGTATCCCAAACATGTTTTATCGAATTTAAATCTGGCAGGCGTGCTAGCCTCCCTAAAACTTGGATTTCGACCTCAATAAGAAAATCAGATCTTGCCGCAGTCAGGGACCCGTTTTCTGCTATGTGTATGCGTCATCATCCGAATTTCGTGCGAACAAGCAAAGTTAGACCGAATTACTCGATGATTTGCGGTGAGCTAAGTGCCTCTGGCGGGCAAGTACCCCTCTATACCAGCCACCTTAAGTCTTCTTCTAATGTTTTTGGTGGAAATATTGTTACTTGTCGAACTTGCTGTAACTTGTTTCAAACTTCGGAAGAAGTCGAAGAGCGGTTTCTGAGGAAACTGCTTACAATAAATTTACCGTCCCTCTCTGTTATTACTATTTCGTGGCCTTGTCCTTTACGTCTTGTATACTTTTCAATCTTAAAACCTGTCTGTTAAACTATACCAGTATAACATTGCGAAAAATCACAGACACTCGTAATGATGGTAATTTAGGCATAATCGAAAGTTTGGTTTTTAAATTGAAATTGGTATAAAATTATAAAAAAAAATTCACAAATGTCTATGACTATCGAGCACAATGGAAATTAATCTACGGAATCCGAAAAAATATTTTTTTAAAAAGGTTAGCTACAGGGCAAACCCTTAATCGTCTTTGTTTTAGGCTCAAATTGTAGCAGACTAAATTGTCCAGAGAAGTTTTTTCAAATTTCAAATTTTTGATATCATTCTTCGTTTCCAAAATATCGAGCGCCAATATCAAAAATTCATAAAAAAAATCGTTATTTTTCACTATTTCGTTTTTGACTTGCTCGAATAATTCTTTTTGCACCTTACAGCTCTCGTGAATACGCGTCTTTTGAGCCTTTTTTGAATATCATATCTTCACAACTCTCCGAGATATAAGGGGATCGCACTTTTTCGTGAAATCGGAGCCTACACTGAAGCGAACGAAAATACATTTCCAATGTCAATAAATAATTGGGTGAAAAATTATGGAAACGGAAAACCAAAAATTTTTTTTATGGAGTATCAAACAGCTTTCACATATAATCGTTTCTCCTATTAAAATTCTTAAACAATATACAGCAGATTCAGAAGAATAGTGAGAAACGGAGACATCAGGAGTCCTAAAATACGGTGAATCGGAGAGTTTATTAGACCGCTGAAAAACTTGACAGAATTATACTTAATAATATTTATTTAGCACGCTTTGATAGAGTTACATTATAGTTTTTAGACAATAATGGAACTTATTTACAGCGCAAGATCAACTTGTTTCTTCTTTCCGGCATACATGCCAAAAATGATACTTTAAATTACTCTAAGGCACAATATTGGATTTCGCTATGGGAATTCGCAACGTGTTAAAGTTTGTACATACAACGCCCACCTCCGCCTGTTGACCGATCGATGCGTCGCGACAGCAAAAACATCTTCGATCACCGTCTGCCGTTGTATTGTAACAATTCTTATGATGAGCGGTCATGAGCGCTTTAATACATTCTAGGAATTAATGATTGCATGTTTGTTAAAATAAACCGTTGTTCATCCTTATGACTCGCTACAGGAAAAACGCTTTACAACCATATGATTTTATCTATATGTTTAGTGTTTGTTTTCGACTATATATATAGTACGTATCGTTTTATTTAATAATACTTATATTTGTTATCGAATACTTCCGTAACTATTTAATATATTACGTACCTACAAGGTCTCATTGTGTGAACATGGCACAATGATAAAACATAATAAATAAATGTTGTGACCTACAGATTTTTTTTATAAAATATTGTTTTGTTTTAGGGGAAATTCCTAATCACATCTCAAGTATTTAAGATTATATTTGTTGTAATGACAGCTCAGTAATAATTTTTTTAAAGTATGAAACTTACATATACCTACATAAATATACTTTGATTTAGAAAGTATTATATACGTTCAATGTTGATATCGTTATAATTATTTAATATCCAGTTATATCCAAATGGGTTCCGCGGCGTCCGTTCGATGCTGGAACAGATGGCCTGACATATGGACATATATTCCGTTAACTATTTTTATGACACTTTTGACTTCTATATCGATTAGAATTCATGACTACATTACTAATTATAAACAATATTTGATATCGTGACCTAGTTAATGTTCTGGTATTAGTATCTTAGATTACTGCAGCATCGGTCTGGTTATTCTAGTAGACCAAAATTTCTTAAATATTTTTTTCTCTAATAATGATTACATTTGTCATTTTTTATCAGCTGCTCAGCAATTATTCGAGAAGGCGGATGAGTGATTAGTTATCCAAGGAGCTTTTACCTCTCATTAACTGTTAGTTGTCCTCGTTAAATAGTTTCGACACTCGTCACCATTTTTAAGGTCTGTTCTTATGAGCTCTTATGAGCGTCTATTTAATTGTAAACTTATTTCAATGGTAATGTTAAAGAGACTGTGCATGTGGCCTCGTCTCAAGAAGATTAATTATACTGTATCGTAATTTATTAGGTACATCTTGATCATTAGAACAAGATTGTTAATCTGATGTTAACTGTATAAAACTGCCACAGCAATGTTTATTGAGTGATGATTGTGTATTATAAACAAGAACCAAAAATTAATTACGCATTTGACGCTGCATCTATACCTGGTAGACTACCTAAGTAAAAAATAAAATTAATTAAGAAAAATCTCTTTACAAAGAAATAGCGAAACACATAGTAAAAACATGTCGTGTTTGGTTGATATTAATATTTATTACAGTCACCATACATAACGTATGGCGTATACGTGTTGTTTCCAGCTGACCCCCTTCAGTCCGATCAGCCGAATTTATCTACACGTGTCCATCGATCATGTTTTAAAACGTTTAAATAGCACGCATTACGATGATTTGCGAGCGCCAACCATCAACAACGGTACTTTTGTTGTTACTTGCTTGAATTTTTTAATTAAATTTGTCATAGTACAATTAGACATTAGCAAATGAGGTCCATGTACGGTTTAGCGAGTTCATCGATCTACTAATTCCCGGATCTGCAATTAACCTCACCTATTTCTATCATATTCCAAACATGCTCTCATCAGTTTCGGTGTAATTTATAAAATTATTTTGGCTATTTTTATATCATTCCACTTATGAAATCAATTATGGGATTATCAATTATTAATAATCTCATGATTAAAGAATGGCACTTATATTAAAAACTCCGCAGTGGAACGTGACGTAACGTAAACTAAGTAGTAAATAGGCAGCATCAAATATCATCACTTGTACTTTTATCTTTAATGACATGGTGACATAATTTGTGCCTCGGAAAGTACCTTTAAGAGAAAAAGTTCTGAAGATGCCCATAGAAATCTAAAATGAAACACAAAACATATTTTTTGTATCATATTGCAACGCCATATTCACTGATTGAAAAGTGTGTGTAGTCAGTCAGCAATGTGTGGAGATAATTAAGAAAACTCAACTTTGTGTCGTGACAATTATACAATACGTCGAATATTTTATTCAACAATATTGAAATTGAAGATTGCTTAAAATCGGCAAGCTCCGATATTTTAAAATTGTTTTCATCGTTCTCAACACGTTAGTGTTGAATGAAGCTATTTCTAGTGCTGATGAATCACCATGTACATATGTGTGTTATGTGGCCAAATACCAATAGCAATTATCATGAACTAACCTGCGAAAATCATACACCATACATCGTCCATTTTTGACCACTTCAGGTGAATTTTCCCAACTCCTGTCATAGTTGATATTTAATTTTTTAAAAGGACATGCTATAAAAACTTAAAACTTATAGACAAGACTGTTTTACTAGGAGTTGATAAACCGATGATAAACGATGAGATATTTGAATAGAATTACTCCACTATTCAGTATCATTCGTAACGGTTATTATTAGACTATTAGTAACGTATTCTTATCAGTCTTGTTTAATTGCAGACACAGTTCAAGTGGAAAATAAATCGTTTTTTTTTAAATATAATTAACGTACAAATCATTGAATAAAAAAAGTGATGACCTTTATTGATTTCATTCGAAGTTTAAGATACTATCTTATAGTTCACGTTAATTAGTATGTAGTAAAATGATAGCAGTTTTTTATACAGTTTAAGACAGAGATTGAGAATAAAAGTATCTTATGTATACAAAATGTTTTTGTAAGTTTATACAATAATACATAAACAGATTATTTTGGTTTTATAACAAGATATAATTCCTGTTTTTATTCAGGTGACACCTTGAGCTCAGATCTTGGTAAGATGGTGTTCATACAATCAGATTCACTGTTATTAACCAGGCCGGCTGGAATGGTGAACTGCGGCCGGCTCGTTGCGTAACTGGTCGGGTTTTGTCGCTCGTTACGAACACAATCTGAGTCACGTACTGGTAGGGATTTGTTTTGAAATTAGAACGCCGTGTGGCGACAACGGTCTGTGGATTATCGGTGTCGGTATTTTCTAATTACCTAGTAAGACGGTAGGTGAGCAAGGATCACTATAGAAAGTATCTAGTATGTACAAAACTACAAACATAGGTAACGTGAAGACGTGTTATAAACTAAAGCTCGGTTCACTTATGGATCTTAGACCACCGTGATAGTACTCAATACTTTGCTTTATTTACTTACCTCCTTTTGTTAACGAGACAATAATTTGCTTGTTTTTTAGTTAAGGAATTTCGATCCCAGCAAGATGTTCGCTCTATAAAATTTTGATCTCAACTAAAACAAAGTACTTAGATGGTTAAAGGACCAAAGCAGTCGCTTGGTGAAATATTTTGAGTCGTAACGACCCCCATCTCTTAAATAATTGGGAATCTCCTTTAAGAGACGTTTGAAAATACAATGTATTCATCGAAATCATACTTGATGCTATACCATTTATAATGGTGAGATACTATTACTATTGTTAATTGCCATACTATTATTGTTTTGTTAATGTTAAGTATCATTATTTTCGATCCTTAGGATCATCAAATTTACAGTGTTTCGAAAAATGCGTATAATAAATGTTACTACCTGCCTCGTACGAGTATCTAAGTAAGTTATTACAACTAGGTGTAAAGCCAAATTGACTAACGGTAAATTGTTAGCGTTACGTTCTGGTGGACCAGCAATACGCAGTTATTGCTGCTGGACAACGCTACGTGGAAGGCTGTGGTCTCCCTTGCAAAACCGTATGGTCAAGACGGAGACCGCCAAGCTGGATCCGACGTGCCGTGGTTCACCGTTCTGATTTACTTCTGATCCTGTTCAAAAAAGTATGCTAGTAGAACGGCCATTGCACAGATAACATATATATAACATAGGTTGTGTCTATCAGTAATTTTACCTATTTTGTGTTAGCATAATATGGGTTGGAATTCACGATTTTTATTTATTATTTATTAATGAATAAAGGTAAAACATTGAAGTTGCAATTTTTATAACGGTCAACTAGTATTAATTACCGCGCCAGTACAGATCATGCCAAATTATTTTCGTAAACGCTGTAGTTAAATTACCTAATTGATTTATTTTGCCAGCTGGTACGATCAATGATACTTTTCATATAGCAAACAAGGCTACGGGCTAAAAATAATAAATAACTTCTTACAGTTATATTCGACGAGGTACCTACTAAGTACTAGGAATAGTATTTCTGCCTTGCAGCTGCGTTAATGTTTACAAACGCCTCGATTGGATATTTTAAACTGCGGATGCCATCTACACGGTGTCGAAGACAGAGGTTAAACCATAAACCTAATATACTACTATAAGTATATTATGTTTATGGGGTAAACATCGGAAAAAGCGTATGTGGATGACAGTTTAAATTTAAACGTGGAGTAGATAGAAGTTGTGACAACGTTAAATCATTTTAATGTTTTTTTTAGTAGTAGTAGTAGTAAGGAATTTTCCGATTTATCGAGCTCATGTCGTAAAATTGTTAGTACTAAAGCATCTTTATCCCCAGACTTGAGTTGAAAATTTTGATCGAATTATGTTATGAGATTTTATTAAAAATTGCAATGAAAACCGGTTCATATAATTATTTTTGCTTCTTTCCACCTGAATACTACAATAAGCGCGCGCACGCGTTTCGTGTTTTCGAGTGACGCCATATTTTTAAAGAAATAGTGAGCAATAAAGAAAACATAATATGGCGTGACCTCGCACTGCGGGCGGGACGGCATTAATCTCTCGTTCTTGTATTTCTACCGCCATATACGGTGTGCGCGTGCGCATTCGTTCTGCTCTAAGGGCATTGCCATAGTCCAATGAAGAAAAAATTAAAAGTATTTTTATATCATGCCAGCAACATACGGGAATGCGGGGAATCTATTTGATGTTAGTGGATAGTGATAGAAAATAAAAAAGTACCAAGCGCACGAACAAACATTCGAGAAGTATGTAAAGGCTATTGTATATACATACATATCGAGCGTAAATATAGCGTTAAATCTCTTCTTTTGAATAATGGGTCTGTACCCAAATATAAACCCTACGAAGCTGTTTGAAAACTGTTAAAAATGTACCTACTGTTTTGGAGGGCTCAAAGCACCCTTGAACTTAACCCAACTTGCCCTTTTCACGATGTAACCTCCTGAACAAAGTCGGAAGTCAGGGACTCTGTATCACCCAGGTTATTCCCGACGGTATTTACATGGTGATAGGGGTTTTTTGCTCGTCGAATTTTGGATTTTGACGCCGAAGGCGATATAGCTGTATATAAGCGTTTGTAGCCATTTACCATCAAGTATTCATCTCCGTATTTGCCAGCTGTTATCTTACAAAACATGATGAGTAATTATAGTCGTATTATCAGTTTAATACGCCTTCCACATAAAGCAATGTCGGTTGACGATATTAACAGCGTGTGTTTTTTTTTATCCAATATTTGTTTTTGCTTATGTTTGGAGCGTTACTCGAATCCCACGAGCGTTACTCGAGTTCAAGTTTTACACGCACTTGTAATGAGAGTTCACTATACTGTTCTAAAAAGGGTTCTTCCAGTCCAGTGTGTAGAACTACGGCCTTAACTCTTCTCATTGTGAGATCAAGCATCATGTGCATAAGTGTCTAGATACTCATTAGTATTAGAAGAACAACAGAGATATATGTTTATGTGCGAAGACTTAACAAAATATACATTTAATCATTAAAAGACGAGGTAGCCTTAATTGTATTCAAATCAGCGTTGTAATTGTTGACCATACGTAGAAGGATATATTTGTTTCAATATGTATAGTGAGGATAAATTATAATAGATAAACGGGTGTTGTTGCAATTTCGAAAATTGTACATGGCTACATTACACTGTATTACTTTATTGTCTTTATCATAAGAATGTTGATATGTATCAGCTTCAAGGTGTGGAATGTGTGGTCGTAATTCCCCGTTAAGCCACCAGGAAAACACTAAATAGTTATATCAAGGAAAGCAAGACGCAAGCACGTTAAGATTACGATATAACTAATGGTTATTTTACGGTTTCTTGTTGTAGTTCACGTGCTCTACACGTGAGCAAGGAGGGACATTTACACTTGATTTTGCTTTATTTGCATTTTTAAGCATAAATCGATTTTCAACTTCAAATGTTGTCACTTGATGGAACATTTTTTTAACAGAAATTAAATAAACTGCTCATATTACTCCTTGATATAAAATTTTTTGTTGTAAATATTACAAAGACTTAATTAACTTGATAATTTGTCATTTATTTACTAAGTATGTACTAAATAGGCAAGGCCTTTTAGTCATTGCTTTTATGTTGTTGTCGTAAACTTATTGTATTTATATATAAAACCAATACCAACTAAGAAATGTGCAGAACCCAAAGACTACCAAAAATAACCAAGAAAAAATAAAGAGTAAATAATCATTTAAATTAGATTTTTATTGTTGGCATGTAGGTAAAACATTACTCTCTAGAAAATGAATTAATTTTATGAAGTTGCAGAATTTAGATGTGAAAATTATTAGTCGAGGATAAACATATTGAACAATGTCCAGAGATTTGTTTTGTTTGAATAGCTCATAGATGTACTCGTATAGTGTCGATTTTTACTTCATGTTCGGCTAGAAAAACCATTTCGCAACTTGATTTTGCTAACATTGAAAATAAATAAATATTTTTAGTACCTTTTGATGATAAAGTGCTTCACCAATATTATTCACATATCACACACACATTACATTCGCTCAACACAATCAAGTTTAGCAATCTGATCACCTCTCGACCTTCTTGAAGATAAGGCCGAAGGGGGTTGATTTTCGTTAATACCGTGGACGTCGAAGGCCACCCGGAGTCACCGAATTCTCGTTTTACTTCTTCCAAAATTTAGTTACAAATTTATATTCATATATTATGTTGGTCTGTAAGGTTCGGTTGTATTCTAGGGGTCTCATAGACTGAAATAAATACATTATTATTATTAACGGCATTACAACTTTTTAAATTCGGTTTATATAGTGACTTCTGAGGTTTGCGATGGCATTCACCCTTGGTATATCTATAGCCGCAATTACTACCAAACATCAGATTTCTTGAAATATGCTTATTTCGCGGCATAATTAGTAAGTATTGTGATGGTCCCACATCAAGCGAACCCAAACATTGTACCAGTTACTTTAAATTTCCTTCTTGCCATTTAATTGTATATAGTGTCAAAAGAAAAAAAAAACTACTGTCAGGTTGCTAGATTGCATAGTGCAACTGGCGAGTTGGCATCAAAGCGACTAAGAAATCAATCAGTTCGCATGTACAAAGCTTTACATACAATACAAATCAATTTCTATTGAACACATCAGCGTTGCTTTCCAAGGTTATTGTACCTTCATCATCTATAGAAGTTTAAATATAGTTGATATAGAATACCTCAGTATGGACGCTATGTTGGTGAATTTATTTCTGCCGAAAAACAGTCGACTCTTGAGAGCTTTAAACGCCTTAACGCAATAGAGTGTACAATATTTTTTGTTATCCCATTTTTAGCTAACAAACTGGATGGTTTGCCCACTCAAGAGCATGTAAGAGCACGTATAATTGTCCATGCGAATAACAGGGTGTGATATGAATTAATGATAAATTTATTTGAAAATAACACTGAAATAGTGAAATGATAATTGTAAACGTCACTATTACGATTGATGCACAAACAATAATAATAATGGCCGAAAACTGTAGGTAATGAGAAAAGAGGTCTCATCCCTACTCCGCGCTGTTTACTGGGTCAGAAGTGACACCGGTAGACGCCTGGCGGGGATTACTGATCAAGTGATAATTAATCAGTTATCAACCTGGGTTGAAAATTATTGAATTACTAATATTGCTATTAAAAAATAGGGGTTGATGGTAGAAGGGTGAAAATTTAGGGTTGTATGTAATTTTTAATGCCACATCATAAAAAAATAAAAATAAAAAGTTTTATCCAAAAAATTAAAAATTAAATTTGGGGTGGACTACCCTTATCACTTATGGGTATAAAAAATAGATAACAACCTATTCTCAGATCTACTGAATATACATATAAAATTTCATCAAAATTGGTCTAGCCGTTTCGGAGGAGTATGATAACTAAAACTGTGATACGAGAATTTTATATATTAGAAGATATAATAAAAACTTCGTTGTTAGGTAATTAATTAAATTTAACATTCATCTTTCCTAGCCAGACAACTAAAAGGCAAGGTCCAATAACTCTGTGGTAGTATGCGCGCTTATACACGTCTCGTTTTGTGCATAAAATAAATATGAGATGAAGCCCACAGATTGCATGCAAAAGATCAGACATTGACGTCATTTCGGCTTCCTTCCGCGCTTCGCGTTGCCGCTGACATGGTTGCGCGTTCTTTAGCGAATCTGTTGTCTGCTTACGCGCTTTTTAAATCTTTCTCAGTGAATCCTCAGGGCTCAGACAAATATACAAATCTACGTATTATATAGATCTTTATTTTTCATACATTGTATTTTTTCATTTATCTCAATCTATATTTGTATTAAGTACCTACTAATTATTTTATTGTTCAAATTGTTAGGAAAACTACTTTCTTTAATGAAAAGAACAAAATACTAAAATTGATCCATACAAAATAAATTATTCTGAATAAAATACAATTGTGATTTGATCGAGAATCATAGTTGTTTTTTAGATTTTATTTGTAATACCTACGTACTTATTACTACTACATACTACCTATTTACGTCATTTAGCTTATTTAAATATTATAAAAAGGGTGAAATTAAATTTTGTGATAATTAAAGAATTTTTTTTTCACTAAATTGATGGTTTGTAAATCCAAATTCAGATCTGGCAAAAAGCCAACATATATAAATACATACTGAGAGACCATTAGCATGCGACCTTGTGAATGTCGTAGCAAGTTGTTAAATAACAGGAATCCACATTGTTATATCAAGAGATACGTATTAAGCGTGTGGGACGATTCCTAATCCCTTCCTATTCCTACTGAGACCTTACTAGCTATTTTTATTATAGTGGTGTAAGCGCAGCTGGTGTTCTTTTAGGTTCGTGTTATGAGACATGGCTCGTATAGCCGATATACAAGCCACACACCCATAAACCATCAACAACACAAATCATGTATCTATGAATTTGATCGGTCAACTTGGTCAATAGTTACCTAATGACTGATAGACGCGCCATTTAAATAAATACACTTTCATGAGAATACAACCCATTTCGTTTCTCGTTACTGCGTGTATTTCAAGAGCGATGATCGACGTCGACATGATGGTAAGTGATCGCGGCGCCTATGGACATATATAACAAACATTAAGGGCATTACAGACGCGGCCTCAAAGGTAGCGAAGAAACCGTTTATTAACTGGATCTTCGACGCTACTTTTCTTGTTATCAATTTCTGTTTCTGCTCTTTTAAACTAAACTAAACTAGCTCAACATCAATCACATTTCTATGTTGATTTTAGATTAGTCAGACAGGTATAGAATTAAATGAATGCCAACAGATGGAACCTGGCGCTAATGTTATACCCCTAACGCCTATTGGTGCTCGTTACACTAGGAACTTTTTAATTATTATGCTCAAATATAAGAATTGTATTTCCTCCACAATTATTTATTCCTGACATGAAAATACAATCTTTTTATATTTTTCAAAAATAAAAATTGTTCACATAAATATCTCAAAAAACTTACTTAGATGAATTTTGTAAGCATTTAAAACGGTCTTGAAAAACAGAACTTTCGAGGCGCCCGGTAACTAACACTTATCTAAAGAAAACATATTTATTTACTTATATTATAAACATACAATTTATTCTGTTTCATGATTGTAGTATATACATGAATAACTTTCGTGTTAAAAATTAATGTCATATTGAATTCTAGCAAACTGCCCTCGATTCGCTTCGGGAAAACTACGCTTTAAGCTAAGAAATAGTACCCGCATTGTTTTAAATTAATCCATAACTTTTTTGTTTATGGACGGTATGAAATGAAATGAACTGTATATATTAATTGACGATTACTGCAACACATTAGTGAAAACCGTAACGAAATCGGATAAGCCGTTTCTGAGATTAGCGCGAAGACACGCACAGACAAACAGACAAAAATTCTATCAGCTATTGCTTTGGATTTTAATGCGTTAATAAAGGCCCCTTATAGTAGTTTTTCTCATATATCCCTAATGTACAGAAAGTGATCAGTTACAATTGTATTACATGTATAGATATGTTCAAATTATTCGATCAGACGGCGATACTAGCGATCATTTTTTAGATGCAAGATATTGTTGCGCTCGTCGCTATTTACATGATTGTTTTGTCCAGGTGAATGGCGGCAGCGCAGCGGAGCGCGCGGGGTTGCAGGCGGGCGATGCGCTCATCCGCGTCAACAACACCGACGTCTACACTCTGCGCCATCAGGAAGCGCAGGATGCGATCCGAGCTGCCGGTGCTGCCCTCGAGCTCACCGTTCAGCGGTTCTATACTTTTTTTATTTATATGTATGGTTGCAACAAACGGTGTTTTAGACAAATTGAATATTTTTATTCAATTATTCTACATTATATCGGTCGCTGTTCTTATGGGCTAGGATGAAAGGTTCCGTTTTCTATATCTATAAAACTTTAAACCGTCTATTACATCTTGTTTGAGAACATTATGAAGAACTCTCAATAATAAAGGTGTGCTCACGATGTTTTCTTATTTTGTAGTCCGCACGTAATTCGAAAATTTTTTTGGGAGTCGTGCAGGATTCGTATTCGAAGCTCCCGTGCTGGAGACCGACGTTGACACTATTAAACTATCACTCCATTTAAAAAACTGACATTGTTGAGCACAAAAACGTTAGGTTAGGTTAGTAGTTTTTACTCAGAAAAACAGTAACAACGAAATGCCGTAATGTAGTTGCTCCTAGTAAGATATGCTTCCTGCAAAATTACCTTGTGGTGCTTGACAAATGCTGACGTCAGTCAGTGTTTCGAACTTTACAATTCGCAGTTAACATAATTTTGGAAATTTAAAAATAGGCTAATTCATCCAGGTTACATTAAATTGAATACAAGACATGAAACAAAAATATATAGATATCATTAAATTCATAAGCAGGTCTATGTGTAGTGTTTGTACAATAAATGCTGACACGATAATAAGCTACAGAATAAATGTTATGTAGCTTCAGATTATCAATGTATGTAGTTGTTGAATCAAAAAGTTACTCCCACATAACCTTGCACACTATAGTTGCTATCAATTATCAACTATAGGATAGGTAACTTAATTTTCAAAGGAGCTTCTAATTTTACTAAAGGTAAAATACATATCTTAATATGTACATACATACGAGTATATATACACATGGGAACACGTATAAATGCAACCGCATAAAAGCCCACAAGTTTTTACCTGCATACCAAACGTAGCGCCACTGCAATAAATAATCGTGCAAATTGAGTGCTGTTGGATTTATGTCACTTGAATGCTACTCACATTTAACTTACTTTTATGGAAGCCAGGTGGTAGTCGTTACGCAAGCTGTTTGCGTAATTAAAAGCCTCCTTGTACATTGTTTTTAAGAAACCAGCTTTTCGAACCAGGTTCATTATTTGCACCTTCCGAATCGGTGCGACATGTCGTCTATACTGGAAATAGAATCTGGTTGAACTTTGAGCACATGTCACTTGACAATTATAGACCTTGATCTTCATGTTTTTATTAAGGGCTTGTTTTAACATAAGACGTACTGTTGTGAGTAACTGGATGTAATAAAAAGTTACATCCATCAGCTGACACTGGAATTATTATTATTCCTGTTACTTTTGTGTTGGTACAAAAGAAACTAATTAAGAAGCTATTAAGAAATAACGTATTATTAATAATGCAGCTTGTTGAAGTACTACACGCCATTCATAATTTATCTTTTTATGTAATAGGTTGAGGTCCAGCATGTAACTTCTAGTTACGGTATGCACTTTTTTTATAAATGTAGCCCACATGATGGTCACGTGACCATTTTATTGCGCACAAAGTTTCTTTGTCGGAGTATTCTCAAGTATCTCAGTTAATAAAAATGTTTATCGCATATATATAACCAGGGGCGGCGGTACGTGGCGGCCGTCTGTGACCCCGACGGGCAGCCTCCCTCGGCCGGGCTCGCGACCGCTGGGCGGCACTCCCACGCCAGTCACCACCACATCGCTCAAAGCCACACCGCAACCCACCCGTGCCTTTGGTTCCGGACACAACAACGTCGCCAAACCCTTTGGCTATGTGAGTACTCTGATTTATTAAATTAAACTCCACCTCGAGAACATTTTAAGTGCAAAATTCACATTAAAAAAAAAGTAACTACTAAATCGCTCAGTTTAAGAGGTTATTTCGTTTTTATAATACGAGTCGTAGGAAAATATTCGGAGCAGCACAAACTCGGGCTTTTTTAAATAACAACCATGTTATAATGCATATTTTTGAGAAACGTTCTTGCTTATAGTTTTATCTAAGAACCTTGTTATAATAAAAGACAAAACCAATGGAATATTGGTTTTATTCAACTTAAAATTTGTAGAGCGAATGACAAACAAAATAGTGACATTATTAAACATATTATTTTTTTTAAAAGTAGTTTGATGTAAAAAGGTCTAATAGAAAGAAGTAAATATAGTACAATCACCCGTCCTTGAAGCTGTAACATATTCTTTCAAATATGTTGGTGGCCGTCGGTCGCGAGTAGATTTGCGAAGAGTACTATTATTTTATTGTGCCGTAATGTTTTCATTGTGTATTGATATTTTGGGCTGATCTTCGACCGAAGAATGATAATCTTCATCATCGGTATCTTCATTCGTTTGTGTAACTACAGGATAAGGTGCCAATTGTCTATTTGAAACTGTACACTATCGTCCATCTGATAAACGAACATGCGAGTACGAAGGATTTGCTTGTAGAACTTCTGCTTCTTCCACAATAGGATCGTATTTGCAAGTTCTAATGTTTTTTTTATCATCGCTGGTCCTGGATTCATGAGCCATGTAGGCAAAGATTTACCATTAGGTGAACGACGTGGATGTCGAAATAATCGTTCATGTGGTGTAGCATTTGTACTTGTACATCGAGTTCTGTAAATCTATTTATTGTTTGGGAATAATCAACCACGAGACGTTTTCGGTGGGTCGTACTTTTTGTAACAAGTACTTGTGCTCGCCAAGGAGAAGTGCTTGGTTCAATTACGCCATCCTTTTGTAAAGAAGTTATTTCTTGTCTAATAAATTCTTCTTCTTCAGCTGTGTACCGTCTTGATTTTATAAAAATTGGCTTTATGTTAGGACTAAGATTAGTAAATAAAAATGCTGGTGGCACTAAAGCTTCTATAACACAAATTTTCAATGTGTCTCTTGAACCACCAAAGTTGAATTCCAGTGTTTTGTGGTCTTGTAATATAGGTCATGACCTATGATTATATCAGCACAAATTATTTACAACTAAAAGTTGCTGACAATAATAAACATGTTTATCGATACTCAATGTTGTATAACAAATACCATCGACGAAAGATGTATGACTAAGGGAAGCGAAGGAAATAGTTTGTCTGTAAGGTTTGATTTTGATATTTATTTCTTGTGCAAATTTTTTATTAATGAAACTAACAGAACTTCCAGTGTCAATTAATGCATCAGCGTGATTATTATTAATCGTAACAGAGATTATCGCTTTATTTAAAGTAGATGGAGATGCAGCTGATATGCAGTTAGATTCTGCATCTTTAAAATCAGTTTCGACTGAATTTACTGTAAGCATATTACTTTTGCAGACATTAGAATAATGTCCTTTTTTTGAACATAATTGACAGATTGCTTTAAAAGCTGGACACTTTGTACGTTGATGTAAGGTTTTGTTTTCACAAAAAAAACATCTCTTACGCGTATTGTTCCATGCAGCCATAGCTACGATTTCAATTCTATTAGTCGTTTGATCCTTTTTAGTTTCAGTCACTGCATATATATGCATTTACGTATTATTTGTAACAAATGCTGTAGAGTTTTTTTCAGCTGCTTCGAGTGTTATTGCTTGATTTTGTGCTTCTCTAAAAGCCTTTGACCGATCTTTTGATTTAAAATTCCGGAAATAAAAGCATCACGAATAAACTCACTACGATAATTTTCAGCTGTTACATTTTCAAAATTACAATCGTAAGCTAATTGTTTCAGGCTCAGAAGATATTCAGCAATTGAGTCCTCCTGTTTTTGCTTCCTAGTAGCAAGGACATGTCGTGAATAGATTTTGTTTTTAGGTTTGATGTATATACTATCAAGCAACTTTATAGCAATTTCATAACTCGAGCAGTCACGTATTAAGGAATATATTTTTGGTGATAAATGGTTAACTAAAATCTTCAATTTCATTGAATCAGAAGATTGATCAGTAATTTGTTCAGCTAAAAAATTTGTAAACGTATACCGCCAGTGAATCCATTTCGTATCTGCAGAAGGTACATCTATCTGGCTCAGCATCAAACCGATCCGGTTTTAAACATTGAAGTATATAGGACTTTGATAATATAGGTGATTCTTTCGTCGACATCACGTTAAAAATTTTAAGTTGAATAAATTGTTATAACAAAAGACAAAACCAATGGAATATTGGTTTTATTCAACTTAAAATTTGTAGAGCGAATGACAAACAAAATAGTGACATTATTAAACATATTATTTTTTAAAATAGTAGTTTGATGTAAAAAGGTCTAATAGAAAGAAGAAAATATAGTACAAGCCTCTTGAATGTTTTGTCAATTGTAATTCGAAGGTACTCGTCATATAATAATTTATAATAACCAAAGTGGAGAAAATGTAACTTTAATAAACCTTTTCTTATTTAGACGGTGACTATTATTTCAGAAAAGAACTAATTCGACAACGTATACTTTAACAAGTTGTTTAATCAGTATAGCAGATGGAATTTCATTCCCAAAAGATTTTGATACATTTAATAAATGAATATTGCTATGTACACTTGCAGATGAACGGAAATGATTCCGTGAAAAGCGTAGTGAACAAGCAGTACAACACGCCGGTCAACATGTACAGCGACAAGACTATTGCTGAAACGCTATCCGCCCAGACTGAAGTGCTAGCCGGCGGTGTGCTCGGGTAAGACCATACAGTCCTATTAAACTTTGCACATTTTATACTATTACAAATTACATCAGCACGTTGCCCTAGTATAGTGTAATAGAGAATTGTTTACCAATTTTGTTTTGATATACGTTTTGGAGTAAGTACCCAATTATTTTGTCAAATCGGAATCTTGGTCCTATTGAATTAACAATACTTACTGATTTGTTTCCAATGTTTTACAGTAGTGTAGTAAGGTTTGTTTCCATAGTTTATCATACATTACTTTATTGATAGTTCAAAGAGTAAAAAGAAATAAATCTACTATTTCTCTGACCGCAATGGGATTCTAATTAAACTTTAGATCTTATTTAATATATAGGTATTTATTTTATCATACTGTAATTGTTTATTTGCTAACAGAGTGAATTTCAAGAAGAACGAAAAAACATATGATGCGGAAAAGAGTGCCGTGTTCAAGGTATTGCAGGAGGAGGAGAATGATCCGGAACCAGGTATACGAAGTAGTCTAATTTATTTTTTATTTTGTACTTAATGTTTCCTACATAGTACTGCGTGCAAAATATCAATAGGTACCTAGGTAAAATGCATCTGTGCACCCCGACATCCCTCATTAAATGTTCATATATATTGTAAATATTGATATCAAACCTCAATTTGTAACTTTAGGATCGATATAATTACTTATATATGCTGTTGAACAAAAATATTTTAAAACCTGATCGTTTAGAGATTCTAAATTCAAAAATCCTTATGGAATTTGTAAATTGGAATATGTATGTAGTTGAGGAAAAAGGAACGACGACACCGGTTACCGGCCTGCGGCATGTGTCCGCGCCCGTCACGCGTCCGGACGCGCCTATCAACAATACTGGCGGCCTGCCTCCCGGACAGAACATTTGCGAGGAGTGCGAACGGCTCATTACGTAAGTCGGACGGATCGCGGGCCGACACGGTTGCAAACAAACTATTCATTCGGTTCATAGACTACGTGCTCGGACAGCACTTTGAATTGAGCATTTTCAGCACGAGACCCAACCCATCATATCTACTGTTTCTTGATAGCACCAACATTGTCTATGTGTTCTCCAAATTCTTTTGTTCTTTTTCAGCGCTTTATGTTTCTCTCGGTATAGTTCTAGACCGTTGAATGATTGTAAATTCTAATCCTTCTTGTCCATCCCTCGTCAATATAACATCGTCCATTAAAAAAATGTGATTAATTTAGTTATACGTATCTAGTACCTACATGTATTTATGTTCTACTAAATACTAGGAAATCTCGTAGAAAAGTTTGTACGTAATACATTATTTGATTGTATTGTTATAATAGGTATAATTAAGATAATCAGTTTCCGACATGTTATTTATTATTAAGAATTTATAGCAAAGCAGTTCTTACCGGACTTAAAAAACGTGAGTTTAATTTAAGTTATAAAGATATAGGTTACAAGGAGCACCTACCTCTTGGAAATCCCTATTTATATCGCGGCTATTTCTAATGGTTATAATAGTGTTTAATATCGTTACAAATCATCGGTAAGTAATTGAAGTAACCGATATATCGGGCCGGCAGAGCCGTCTCACTTTTATTCTCGTGCGAGCGTGGCCCGTGCCGGCACGCCGAGCAGCCTGCACCGGTCGCACCGGTCTCGGTCGCGCACGCCGCGCGTGGTGCCGCCGCAAGCCGTCCCGCGCGCCCCCTCGCGCACCTCCACGGGCACGCAGACTCCCGCGCCCGACCAGTTGGCTCCGGAAGCGCCGCACCGCCCCAGCATTCCCGTCGGCTGCCACCGCGTCCTCCCCGACGGCCGCATCGCGCTCGGCGCCCCTGCGCAACCCCAGCCGCCGCCGCAGCACCCCTTGCCCGTCCTCAACGACACGCCCTATTGCTCCGAGTGTAATCGCTACATTATGTAAGCGGCACAACCCGCCCGAATGTGTTGACGTGTTTGCGACCGTGTCGACCTGTGTATTTAGTTCTATTAGATTGTAGTAGTATCTTCTGTTTCGCGCTGTGGCTTCCTCGTTCTACGTAATCGATGCCGTATTTGTTTAAATATTGAAAACTACGTAGTCGTGGATGCCGCAGCCCTCGAGCACGTTTATCGCGTTTAGAAATGACCACCGCGATAATTGTGTTAACTCACTCATATTTCTTCGATTAATGAGCTTCATCTGTATTGTAAATATTATACGTATCTTAATACAGTTTTTTTTATCGAGAATGTTTGTATGTCGAGTCGACGCAGATGCACTAGTTCACTCAGCATGTCTTCACGTTGATCACACGGTAGGTAATATGCACAACTTTAGTATTTTGCTTGAGAGCATACCGAACGTAACGCACGACATATTTGGTGAGCATGTTAAAATAAAACTAGAAACTTAACACTTCCTGTATAATAAATGGTAGAGTTATTATATTTTTCAATATATAGACATACATATAAGTGTGAAAAAGCCTTGATTTTTCACTTGTTATAAAAATATAATTCCATTTCAAATTTACGTTGTGTTACTTTGTCTAACATCTCGAAATATCCACCGTCCACACGCAGTCGGTAACAATGATTTTGCTGTAGCGGCGTGTTCGTGCGCATCAAGGACAAGAACTTGCACGTGGAGTGCTTCAAGTGTTCGACGTGCGGCGGTTCGCTGAAGAACCAGGGGTACTACAACCTGAACGGCAAGCTGTACTGCGACATCCACGCCAAGCTCGTGGCGCGCCAACACCCGCCCGCTGCCAACCTCGAGCCCGTCACTGTCCCGCCGTAAGTCTTCTTAAAATTACCACTATGTAGGACTCTAACATGAATTAATTTATTAGGAACTCGAAATCGTGCGAAATTTAAAAACAATTATCAAAATTCACCGTCAAAAAGATTGTAGATTGCCGTAGGATTGTCGGCATTTTTATACCATAAGAATTATGTAAAATCGACTTGCAAAGTAATTTTCACGAGCCGGTTAAATTTAAAAACGTTCTCGCATGCTGCCGTAGCATTTCATAAAGCAAGAGTTTTCGTTCATGCGTAAATTGACGAGAGAGTATTGTATATCTTAAAATGAAATTATAACGTGTTAGTAATTAAATAACCGAAATGATTCTTAGAAGTTCACTTCACTAAAAGACTTCAGACCTAATCTTAGAAAATTCAATTGATTTGGGTTTCTCTTATATGCTATCAATCACTGCGACCCTTATAATCGTATTTCTGGATACAGATGTCCCCCCATGCTTAGTTAATAAAAAATACATACACATATTTGGATTTTACCTAATACTTATCGATAACTTTTCATACTTCATAAGTACTTTGTAGAAAGAAAGTGGTGCTCTTTAATAGCTAAATATAAATGTCGAAACTAATTAATTTGACCACAGGATCTAGAATCTATTTATGATTTGCCCTTAGTTTCTTCAAGTATAGTTTAGTAATAAAAAAAAATATTTCTATAAATGGTCAGTTAATGTTGATTATTTAGATTTACAACAAATTTAAATTTCGAACGTTATTATTTTTTACAGGAATTTGTTAGTAGACTACAAGTTTATTATTTAAGAATTGAAAAAAAAAATAGCTAAGGATTGGATAATCGGGCGCTTATTTACCTAAATTTTGATGTATACGAAAAAAATATATCTATGGGTATGCCTTTTTGAATAAAATAAGTTTATTTTGTCAATCTCAGGTTCTCCGGATTTATAATTTAATCTCATTATTATTAAATAACTACAAAACAGCATTTTACCAATAGTTTGATAAGGAATACAGTAAAAAATGTACATCGAATGCACCTACTTAGACGAATCACGCGCGTGATGTCATTTCGAAAGAATGCGAAAAAAACAGACGTACGAAATTTTGTGCATAAATAGTAATTAGCAATGACGGTATTAAAGACATACAAATACATACATCAATTGAGAAAGGGATGTCTATATTATTTTTTATACATATTTTATATATATTATTATATAAATCCATTTTTTATGTTTATAGCCAAAGAATTAGACGGGCCATCAGATGGTAAGAGTCTATTACAGCCCATTGAAACGATCCGATTCTGTGAAACATTCTAAGAAGTTTGATGATTCGTTTGATGTATCAGGGACACGAATTTATAAAATCCTTCATTTAATATCTCCGATTTTAAATAGATACGTTAAATAATAATCATTCATTATATCTCTACATTCTCTTATTCCTCTTATGTCTTCTTACAGTGGTAGTCGCATCCCATCGAACACCTACTCAACACCGCTCCCTCCGCTCGCTACAAACAATTATACCAATGGCTCTTCATCATTGTTTAGCGTAAGTTTTGGCCTCTCATGACTTGACATAGACACACTCGTTTATTATTGTGAGATTGAATTACGACACCGTTCGTCACTCGGTTAATAATATCAATTGGCAAGGTGACAATGTTATATACATATATTGTATATATTTTTTGTGTACGTATTGTAATTAATCGTTTTTGATCATACGGCAGCCATCGAGCAACCTGTCCGGGCCGAAACCATTCGGTTCGTCGATCGGGTCCGCGTACTCTCCGTCGCTGTCGCCACGCTCGGCGCCGATGTCACCCGCGCGTCCGGTGCAAGCGCCTGCGCCTGCACCCGCTCCTGCTCCCGTAGCTGTGCCCGCTCCCGCTTTCGCGCCGACCACCGCGCCATTCGCTCCCAGTAAGCGAGTCACTTTTGCTATGTAACAACTACAGAAACTCGACAGTAATCACACCGCTACGTGTGGATTCTCGCTCACTGATACTTCAATGACCACCGATCTGTAGCAATTTGTTTAATAGTTATTAAATGTGATAGGTGTTTCTAACATCAGTAGAATAATGTGTTGCGCATACTGCAGCGCAACGTAAAAACGACTATAACTTTCTTTATTGTTAATTTGTTATGTTGTTTCATGTAACGTAATATAACAGTTTTATCGTATTCAATAACTTAATATAAAATTTTGACGATTTTAAAACGGTCTACTTTTTATGATTAACTTGTTAAAATGTAAATCAGGCCACCAACGGCTATCAAAATAGCAATTTAGCTTATGTAATATACTCGTATTGAGCATAATTTTATATTCTATTTTTTTAACAATTTATTAGATATTTACGCTATAGCCTATAATATTTTATATTTTTCATGTATATATTGGTTGATATTTTCTGAATTTATAGAATCTGTTACTTCTTTAGTGTGACACTTACAGTATTCAGTTTTGAAAATATGGCATATTAATTTTTTACCATATCTCTATATTGATAATCTCATTGAAACTATATCCATATGGCGGGTACACATTAAGATACACTTATATAAATTATATTATATAATATACATGCGTACATACAAACTATTTAACACATAAGATGTTCACTATTTTTTTAGTATATCGTTGTACATATACTCACAGATTATCTTTTAAAAGATATTTTTAGTTCAGTGTGTTTCTTAGTTGTATGTACTTTAATAGATAGATTTAGGTATTTGTTACAATTGGTATACTGTATGAAATATTTTCAGTGGAATGTAACCACATCTACGCCTCATTAAATAGCAAGTCTTTTGATTGTCTCTAAAGGTTTCCTTACGATACAATAGAGTCTTATATTATTTAAAAGTTTATATATTACAACAAATTATAAATACGATGATACAATTTTAGATGGTACGCGAAAAAAAATCATAATTGTAATAGCGACAAACATTAAGTAGTTCAATAATGAATCTATCTTACTTATTATCAAATTTTATTACCACTCGTTTATGTTGAATTTAACGGTACGGGGCTGTGACTGTAGCTGTAATCATTATGGTATGTAAGATCAATGCTTTTTCACATTGAAGTACTAATTATGTTACTCAGCTTATAATGATAAAACAACACAATTATAAAGTTATTATTTATTTTGACAGTGGCGCCAGTTTCCATTTTTAAAGGTAATTTATAAATAGAGTTCAGCTTTTCAATAGCTATATATGTATACATGTAAATACCAAAGTAATATGTATGCGCTATGCTGGCGGCCAATGTCAGGTGCAGCATTAAAATAAACTTACTTTTTGGCACTCGACACGTCTGTCCAGTCATGCGTCCTTTACAACGTAATATTATTACCATTCAGTCAGATAACATACAAGCGCCCGCTTGAAATTATTTTGTTTAGTGAATAGCTGAATTATTTATGCTCATAATTGTCGAAGTTAACTAATTTTAACTTTCATCTATTTCTCTGTCCCCTCCATCACTTAACCTTTACTATTTATTTCATACTAATAGCTAAAAACGTCAAAAGCATTGTGTGGCCCCCACAGAATCCTCCTGAAGACGAACCTTTACAAGAAAAACTTCCGAAAATGTCTAAAATAAATCCTTGCGCAGATACTGCGTTTAAGTCTACAGAATCATCAAACATGAATACAGATTCATGTCATGAAGATGTCAAAGAAAAATCCGAGGGGCAGATTGTTTCATCTTCTCGGCAAACAACTGAAATCACTTCAAATGTCTCATATTCTTCTGCTACAATGGCTGCAGCAACAGCTACTGTGGCTGAAGCGGAATCTATGTCTGTCAACAATGAGTCGCAATTTAAGCAAAAAACTAGTTGTGCCGTGCAATCGATGTCAGAAAAATCGAAATCTGAAAGTAAAACATTCACTATTTGTCAGTCGCAATCGAACCACCCAGAAGAACAAGTAAAAATGATAGGCAACAAAATGAAAACTGAGAATACATTAATTATGGAAAAGAGTTCAACGCAGCAAGTTGCAGATTCTATTTCTCAAGTAAAAGAAAAAACCGTTATAGCATCACAACAAATGAACAGCAAAGCTACTGCAGCTAAATTAGAAACAAGCAGTAATGAAGATATTAAACAAAATACTTCTACATTTGAAAACATTTCACAAAATTTGAACACGATTGAAACTAAACAATCTTCCTCTAATGTTGAAACAGAATTTTCAAAGTCTATGGATGTTAAAAAACGAAACACAGAACAAAAAGAAATTACGTATGAAGTTCAACCATCTAATATTTTAAGTCAGAACTTGAATCCTGGATCAGTTTCTTGTAAAGCAGCAGGTTCATTGGTAGATGCATTAACAACCGCTCCAGATAGGCCATATTCTCCCTTGCCCCAGCCTGCTCCTGGAATCAAGTTATCCAGTGGTGACGGTGAAAAATTTGAATCAGTAATCCCTGTCTCTATAAGCAGTAATCCTCCAACAAATATGACTAATCCACAAAACATTGAAACATGTCATAAACCATCGCCCATATTTGAACAACAACCAAAAAGGGCAATTTCACCCATACCTCCCATAAAAACCTATAATCCGACCGAAAATAAAGCAGACCCAGTGCCTATGCCTCCTGAAACGAAACCATATATTCCACCAGATTTTAAAATTACTATCGAATCAAAGGTACCACGTGATAGCAATTGTTCTCCTTTCGTAGAAGCCCTAACGGTAGTCCCAGAAAGACCGTTTACGCCAATAAATATGCCAACGATTGAACGTGGCTCTTTGAGAGATGCTTTAACTATTGCTCCTGATCGACCTTATAGTCCATTAAATCCTTTAAATATACCAAATGTGCAACATTACACTGCAACTTCAACCGTGCAGGTGCAATCGACTACATCAGATTTAATACGTCAAGGTGCAACTCAGACATCTACTAATAAAATAATAAACGGAAATGAAGAAGATTATTCTGAATTTGCATCTATGCAAAACACTTGTAAAATACAGTCATCTGCGGCAATGTCAGCTTTTAAACCAGTAGCTAAACAAGTTTTTCCACCACCACACCCGGATGAATTTTCTGAGCTTAGCAATTTCCCTCCTATTAGTAATGATTTAAAGACAAATTTCCATCAATTTTCCCAAGAAAAATCTAAAATGTTTACGTGTGAATCAAAGGTAGCACCTGATAATGTAAATACCACCCGTGGTTTTTCATCCGTTAAATCAGCCCAAAGTTATTTCGAGCAATTAGATAAAAAAGAAACGTTATCATCAACAGCTGTGAGGTCTAAATCTGGTCTACACAAACCTGATAGTATTCCTTCTTACCAACAAAACTTTGAACAGTTGCCATCCCAAAGAGGAATTACTCCAGAATTATGTAATGCCCCAGCTATGCCACAAAGACCCGTCACTCCAACCACAAATCCTCCATCAAAATTGAGGGATAAATCTCAAACACCGAAGCCAACAACCTTTGCACCTATATCATCAAATCCTAAAATTACACAAACAAAAACTCCAACTCCACAAGTACCCGTTCAATTCAAACATAATGATACCCCTATTTCTATGACTTTCCAACCTGTTCCCAATGAACAATCACTTCGGGTTTCACCGGTCTTTAGTCGACCTTCAACTCCTAGTTTGATCAACAAACCTGCTCCAATCATTCCACATTATCAATTGAATTTGGTTAACGTAGAGCATTTAGCACCTGAAAGTCACGTATATGATCCATCTAGTAGGGAAGCAAGTAGATCTCCTACACCTAAACCTAGATCACGCTCTCCCGCTCCTGGACCACCGAGTAATCCATTAAAAGCTCAAGCACCACGAATTAGAGAAACTACCCATCAATCTTTGGCCGGCCAGTCATCCATTGCCGTACAACCCCATACAAATTTTAGGAGAGAGCTTGACATGTCTGCAGAAGGGTCACATCTGTCTATGGCTCAAAGTCAAAACCAAAGTTTCGCAATGAAGCAAGAAGGACATTCGAATGTTGGATACAAATCAGAGAGTTACCAAAAAGGTGATGTCAGATTCAAAGAAGATTCGATGATGAATCAAAATTATGCCCAAAGGCAAATGCAGTTACAAAATGTATCTGAATTTGGCAATACAACGGTGCAAACAACAAAAAAAACTTTTGAAGAGTTTGAAAGAACACAATCTGCAAAAGTAATAGAAATAAGAAAAGGTGGTTCGATGACTGGCAGTTCTCACCAACAAATTGAATCTAATATGCAAATACCTAACATTAATGCTAAACAAGTTTTCCCACCACCTATCATGAGTTTATCAACGCCCCAGCAAAATGTGTCGGCTAATATTACTAATGAAAAGTTTTCCAATGCTAGTAGACAGACTCAAATGTATCAACCAAATCCTTCAATTTCTGGTGCTAACCAAGATCCAGTGTGTGATCCTACCCCATCGACAGGTTCCGGTGTAGGAGCAGGCGCTCGTGGAAAAGCGTTTGGTGTATCATCAGCCCCGAAACGAGGAAGAGGAATTTTGAACAAAGCCGTTCTTCCTGGGTCGCGAGTACCCCTTTGCGGTTCCTGCAATGGGAACATTAGGTGATTCAATTATAGATAGGCGTGATGTCAATGTTGTTTTTCTGGCGTGTTGCATGACATTTACAAGACAAATACAAGGTTGATATAATGGAATGCAATAATTGATTGTAGTATTAAATGTTTTGTATAATTAACCACTATTTTTAATTAAAAAAAATTAACTTTTTGGTTGTTTATTTTAGTGTTTTGTTTTTCTAACAGCTAACGACCCCTCGACTCCCAACAATTCACATAAAACTGAATTCAAGAGTCCTGCAGAAGAGAGACTTATTAGGAAGATGGCAAAGATGGCGCTCAACGGGTACGAGATCGGTATTCAGAGAAAAATTAAGCCTGCTGACCACATTCAATCCATGGCTGATAAAATTCAGGACACTGTAGTGACAAAACATCCCCTTAATTCAGATAGTGTAACTTCTGGTGAAAATAGTCAGGAAAACACTTTAAGACGGCCTCTTAATAAATCTTATGAAAAGTCGTTAAAGAATACAGATCTCAATCATGCATTCAATCAAAAGGATATACATTCAACAAATTTTACAGTCTGCAATAATTTAAACAATGGGCATGCTCCAGTACCGCCCCCGATTCCAACTACTCCTGTCCCTACATTTAATGCTCATAGTACACCAATTCGAAATACGTTTAATTCTACCAATAATGTAAAAAAAACTGAATTTTCTTTAAAGAACAGTAACTTATACAATGAAGATTTTCAAAACGTTAACAGTTCAGAAAAAAACCGAAGTAGTGAAAGTTACTCTACTGGAGAGCATAAAACATTATATAATTCTGAAAATAATTTGAGAAAAAAAGATAACAATGTAAAATCCAGTTTCGTGATAGAAAATAACATTAATATTCAAGACAGTCAGAAATATGAAAACAGTTACTCTAATACACTAAACAAACGTAAATTATTTGAAAGAAAGGATGCTTTTAATGAATCATATAGTTCCAGCAAATTGGACCCTGATGAAAGTGTTAGAAACAGTGAAAGATGTAACAGCTTAATTAAAAACAATCAATATGAAAAATCTTCTGATGGTGAAAATGTCAAATCTCAAGATGAAGATAATGTCAAAAAATTACCTAACAGTTTATATGATAATACATTGTATTCATTTAAGTTGTTAAAGTCTGATGGAGGACTAAACGCCAATAATGCAATCGGGTCAAATGAAAATGTTGTAGAAAACAAACGTCACTTCAATGAAATGAATAAAAATAACGAAATCGAAAAAAAAGAGGATGTTGAACCAGAAGTGTTAGTTAAAAGGAGAGAGAAAAAAAACATTAGAAATGATGATGGTAGAAGAGATTCTCATATCATTGCACGCCCTTTGAGCACTATGACATCTGTGGATGTAACCGATGGACAATATATATGCCACAAGTGTGACAAACCGATAACCAGGTAACCCAAAATGACCATACACTATTATATAATGTATATTATAAACAACAATAGATACACAAGAACAGCATGTTTTGTTTAAGTAAAGCATGGCCTTTTTTATTAATACATTAACATGATTTATTTTGAAATTTATGTTAATTTCAGATGATGTATATGTT
Organism: Megathymus violae; assembly: GCA_003671415.1. Taxonomy (NCBI): domain Eukaryota; kingdom Metazoa; phylum Arthropoda; class Insecta; order Lepidoptera; family Hesperiidae; genus Megathymus; species Megathymus violae. The sequence continues at coordinate 2,294,201 of PDGT01000034.1, forward strand.
ATTAATTACATACTATCTCATTATCAGGGGTCCATTCATAACTGCCTTAGGGCGCATATGGTGCCCGGAACATTTCATCTGCGTGAATGCAACTTGCCGCCGCCAATTGCAAGATATTGGGTTCGTCGAGGAAAATGGCCAACTTTACTGCGAATTTTGCTTCGAACAATATATTGCTCCAGCTTGTGACAAGTGTCATGCAAAAATTAAGGGAGTAAGTAACTAATGGAGTTGTTAATATCACGTTTATGTCTTACAATTTAAAAAATATCAATTGAAAATCAAAATGCTCAATAGAAACGAAACATCACAATGTTAGTAAACTTTAAGCGTAGTTTAATTGAACAAATTACTTTACAGGATTGCTTAAATGCCATTGGAAAGCATTTCCACCCGGAATGCTTCAGCTGTGTATATTGTGGGAAACTGTTCGGTAACAATCCATTCTTTTTAGAAGACGGTTTGCCGTACTGTGAAGCAGGTAACTGACTCTCAGTTTTCCATTCTTTTCGAACTAAAAAATCCGTTACCGTCAATTATTTTATTGTACTTTCAGATTGGAACGAGTTATTTACTACAAAATGTTTTGCCTGTGGTTTTCCCGTGGAGGCGGGCGACAGGTGGGTCGAGGCGCTCAACAATAACTACCACAGTCAGTGCTTCAACTGCACGGTGCGTATGATGCGAGCATACTTCAACATAGATAAACATACCTTCATCTTTGTTACAAATTAAATCGACTTTTATCAATAAGAATTTGTTTGAAAAACAATTATACCGTATATTAAACCGTTTTTAAAGAACGGGTCATAAAATAGTCAAAACAATAGCTGTTGTACGTGATTATCTGTTCATTTATAAATATAAACACTATATAGCTTTCAAAACACATAAGAACAATCGTACCTTACACCTTTTTTTAAAATATTTCGCACATTTAATTTTTAAGATATCCACCATTCAACAATTTTATCATTATTTAATTAATAAAATATCTACAAAATTTGATACATAATTAAAATAATAATTAAAAGTTCATACAAAGCTCGTCATACGCTGCCATTTTGTGTTATTTTTGACTTATTATTAACCAACTCGTGTGTGTTTCCAGAAGTGTGAACCATTGTTATGTATCATAATTATTAACTGTTTTATCGTAGTGCAATTCCTTCAACCTTCCTAAGTTCAAGAAGGTTATATATTAAGTAGATTAGCTTAAATTTGTATATTACAATGTGACATATTAGAATATGTTCAAATATGCTTGTAGAAATGCTTACTTTAAATATGAACTTGTGAGTGATTAGTAGATGTTTTGGCTATTTTATGTACAAGTATCTATCTATATTAATAGTTGTAAAAATCCGCAATAAATATTATTTATTAGTTAAGTCTTCTCTATATAAAGTCATTAGTAAAAACTAGCCGACTGGGGCAAGAATATTTTAACAGGTGTGCAATATTTTTGTAAAGATCAGTAAAAATCTAAATCATCTTGTCTGTAATTAAGAACTTTTCTAACTGTACACTTCTGTATATTTATAGTAGTTCATTAGTAAATGAAAACGAACTCAAATGTTTTTAGTGAATCGAACATATAATTTCTTTTTATACGTACTTCTAAAAATGACAACACTAAGTTTTCGTTTTAAAATGTGCTGCTCCATTACAGGTCTGTAAGAAGAATCTCGAGGGACAGAGTTTCTTTGCCAAAGGCGGCCGACCTTTCTGCAAGATACACGCCCGCTAGGAGTCCGATAACAATTTTATACAACACTGACACTGTTTATTCAACTACTACTTTTCGTCCAGTCTCACCTACGCCTACCCCACATAAACACACTAACGACAGCGTTCCATCTTCGCCACAAAGAACAAGAAAGTTGGAAACGCCTCTCCACTTTGATGGAGGGCTATTTTCCGACATTAGAAGCGCAGATGGAAAGTTATTGAGTAAAGTAACCGTTGATCGTGTGCACAGCTCGATACGCCATGATGTTACAGAATCTCCAAACATTTTTGGAACAATTGGATCTTGTGGAGCAAGAGATTATGTTGACGATATATTTAAAACAGAAACGATCACAAATGAAGATGTTATAAAGGTTAAATTTACACCCATTCCACCTGAAATTGAGCAATTTTCTCCTCAAACGCATGAAACACTTACGCCAGTTCAATACATTCAAGACAAATTCGAGGATTTACAAAGTTATAAAATTGTTAATTCTATGTTCAAAGAAAAATGTTTGGAAGAAGATGTAAACACTAAAGAAAAGAGTATTAAACATCTAAATGTTGTAGAAACTCCTAAAAGAGGTCAGAGTCCACTAGCAAATTTGCTTGTGTCTGAGAAATTAACTAAAATTGACAGTTATTTGCAAGAAAGTCTTAATGTATGTTATGACGCAAAAGATAAGTCTAGGTCACCTAGGCATACTCCGATATCCTTAGAGTTCGACAAAGAAACAAAAAATATAGCGATATATTCTCCAATATATGTGGAAAAACAAACGGAGACCAAAAATTCAGAAGGATCACAGTTATCGGACGCATTTAATGTCAATGAATCAATGTTATTAGAAGTTGCGTCAACTTTAAAAAATTCTGATGATCAATTAGGCGATTATCGACAGACGGAAACACTAGAGATTAAAAAAATAGTTGGAAGAGATTCCGAAATCTTGTGTAAAATAGACAGTGTCAATAAGAAGAAAGTGGGAGTTCTAAATGCTATTTATAATATGCCAATGCACTACCATGCAGCAATCCTGTGTTTTTTTTTAATTGTATATAACCTCATATATCAATATATTAAGCAAAATTGTAACAAAAAATAAATCACTATATAAGTTACTAAGAATAATTAAGAAAAATAACTATGAAGTTAAACCTAGTCATCAAATATTTTCACTTGTGAGAATTTCAATTAATATTTTGGTGCATTTTTTACTACAACATGCACTTACAAACAATGACAGATGTAAATAATTTAACTTAACAAGGAAGTGTTTGAGTATCTGTAACTTTTTTGATATTAACAAATTGGTGAAATTGGTGCTTCTACTAGTTGAATTGCGCGCAATATTGTGATACTTTACTTCTTCTAATTTAAATTTAAGGCTTTGTACACAGCTCCCGGAATGTTTCAATCAACTGTTACTAACATTAACAGTAGACATTTAAATTTTTATATATGAAAAGGAAACTGGGCAGAAAACTATTCGTGCGTCGTAAAAATCAGTTATGAAATAATTAGGCATATCGTTTTTTCACATTGTATTATAATAGTTGAAATACCTATATTTACCTATTATATTATTAAAATATAGTCGATGTACAACTTTTACCAATATACTATTATAATTTTTTTTTTCATGACTAATTATACCACAAATAAAACTTAAAAATTATTTGTTTATACAAGCTTATTTTTTAAAATATTTATTGTAATTTACAATACAACATAGTCTAAATAATAAATAACAATGTTTAAGAATTATGTAAGCTTAAATAAAGTATTTTACCTTATAAATTGTTTTATTATTGTATCCTTCATACATAGCGTTTTACTATAAGGGGGGTTTATTAAACTGACTTCTATTTAATAGCATTATCATCCTCTAAAAATCTACATTGTCCTCTAAATTACTAAGTGAGCCACCATCAATGCGCATCTAAAAAGTACTTTCTTAGCCGCTATAGGTATATTATATCTTCGATGAAACTACTTTAAATACAACTAAGCATAATATTTTTTAGCATCTACATTTGTACATTGAAGGAGTAAACATCTAAAATATTAATATATGATGCCAATAAAGTAACTGTATCGACTTTTAGAAACTAAACCTTTTGTGTGGAGAAACCGTCATGGATTCATCTCTGTCGCGGGGGCAACTGAGAGGATATGCCGTACTCGTCCTGACTAAAAGCCCACGTTGTTCCTCCGAACGCCCTTTGTCGAGACTGTGGGTACGCTCTCGTATTCTTCCGCGGTCCCGACGGCGTTGGTTTTTCTACAGAGCTTATCTCTGTACGGAATAAAGCTGAAGCTACTTCATGCTCTGTTTGCGGTGCACGCAGGAATACCGAGCGCATCACCTCGAGGCTTGATTTTTAAGCGCAGAACACCCCCCTGTCCGTCCGTATATATATATTTTGTAACTATACTTAAGACATGTTATTTTATTGCTTCTACTACCGTTTTGGAAAGTCAAAAGGTGCTGAAACATTAAGGAGAACAAACAGCTAAAGGAACTCCTCAAAAAATCTTTTAAGTCAATGTTCGTCGTAGAAACAGCGCTGCAGGTACAGGTCGAAGAGTCGATGATGAATTTAGGCCATTATGAGCATTAAATAAAGCTTGGTGCTATTTTCTGGAAATTTTGATTTAAAGAATGATTGTCGTAGACAGCCGAAAATACAATCGTTCAACAGATCAAGTCGAAATTAACTGTGGCTATCTGCGATCATGCGTCCAGTGCTGAATTACATTATTCAGTACTATATGATAAGCAGTACCTAAATCTTAGAGAACTGTTCAAAACTTGCCATTAGCCAATATTGGCTTTAGAAGAAGATACAGATGAGTGTTTGATGGACTGGTGTGGACATTATCTACTATAACTTTTTGAAATCAGGCTAAATAACTGCTGATGTGTAATTAAAACTTACAAATATCAATAAAAAAGCTATGGTAAGCTTTAAACAATGTGCATTTAAAACATGACAATTGCCCAAGCTAAATCTAATAATATCCACCTATTTTATCAAAAAAATAAATAGTAGTAAGTAAAGTTTTAGATCCTCATAAAACTGCAGTGCTGTGTAAGGATTATAATAAATTATATATTATACTTATATGTTATACTTTAAGATGACTAGTTTAACAAAAAGAAAAGGATTGGATGTATTTCTTTATTATTGCACTACAATTTATACTAACACTTATTTAAAAAAAATGTGATTTTAAATTCTATAAATTAAAATTTTGAAAGGCTACAATATTACACAAACATTATTATATACATATATAAGTGATATATCCAGTATTTTTTAAATATTGGGTTTTAAAAGCATATCCAAAGCTCTAGCTATTATCATGATTTTCTACACTTCGTACTCCTATTGAGTCAATCGGTGGAATTATGTTATCACCATCTTCATTAAACAAAAATCTTCCTATTCTGTAAATAAAACAACAATCACATAAAAATTCATCATCAATACAGGTGAAACTGTGAACATATAATTCAAGTAGCCAATTATGATTCTTAAAGCCTGGGATCAATCAAATCCAGGTGGAAAGGTACTATGTATTAAACAATCAATGATGGTTTTTTTTTCTATTTCATTCCTGGAACTTTACACAATTCAACAGATGGGAAGCTAAAGGGCAATTTTTTGCTTTAATACAAAATCTACCAGATAGGGCTGAAACAAAATAGGATTGAACAAAAAGGCAGTGAAAGTTAATCATATATGAAGTTATAAGTATGTATCTTCAAATTCGTTATCTGAAATCATTTAGAGATATTGTTTATAGCACATATTAATAATAAAATAATATTGTTAGTTAAAAAATTTTACATATGATATTGCTTTTTAATTGAAGTACCTTGCTTTTCTCAACATATGGAAATAATGCGGTAGACTTCACTTTGGTGGCTACCAAGTAGAGGTAATAATTACAGGAATGGTTACTACCTACGTTTTCCATTCAATCCCAAAACCGATGAATGAGAAGGTTAAGAATCCGTGCCACAGCAAGGTAATTCGAGGCACTGGTTGTCGTTTGTGTCCAAAATTTTTAAACGTTCTACACGGCACAATCCTAGAATTCATTATTACATACACAATATACTGCTAATCCATATAATCAGTTATATTAAATTATTTTTCTCCATACTATACATACACTACTTCATACACTATAATATGTTCTACAACAACTGAAAATCAAAAGCAGCGATAGTGACAGTAACATAGATAAATTATTTGATAGTGGGCTAGTGACATTAAGTGTCATGTAAGTTAAATTTGTATCTATGCATTTTTTATTTTTACTTTGTACCGTATTTGAAACAGCTGACACACACAATTACTAATGAACGTGTTTGAGGTAGTGTGTAGTGAGACTTTTATCATCGATCTAAATAATTATATTTTTTGTCAAAAATTTTTCATGATTCTTAAAGCCTGGTCAAAAAATTTTCAGTCTAGTTACCTAATAAATAATCAGCGCCATCTCTTAAAATACTTATAATTTACCAAAGACCAAAAACGAACTACGTTGTATTATTTTCAAATTACTTTAATAATAAATATTTTCAAATGTAATCTCGGAATTTTGGCAATGATAACAGTCAGCTCGCGAATAAAATCAATACGTCACTGAGTTCGCGTTGATTCTCCTTTTGCAGTAATGAGTTGGTGCCATTTTAGTTGTTTAATGATCCCGTTCATACACAGTAATAAAGTATGTCTTTAAGATTGGTCTGTAACTTTTATCACATTCGGAAGAACAATCTAAATGGTGTAGATGTAAATATGAAAGAATTAGAGAAAACTCAGATAGGTGAAGGAGTTTTATAATACCACAGAATACATTTGATGTTTACGAGTATCATGAAGGTACTGAAGTATCCTGATTTGGCAAAAGATTAATTGCAAAATAAGGCTTTTATAATCTTGTTCTAGATAAAATTAAATCATAAAAACGAAACTAGTACACAATTTACTCTTTCTTTAAATATGGTGCTGAGAATAGAAATATGGTACAGTATTGAATTATGCTGATTACTCTATGCCCTTAAATAATAATCAATATTTACTACTTCAATACTGCATGATTTCTGATAATTATTAGGTAACACTATAAGGTTACTAGAAATTTAACGTACCATTTTAATAAACATTTTTGCTGTGGTCGTGACTATTTTAAACAACAAATCTTATTTTCATATATTTTATTTTTACAAATTTTAATAGGACGTCTGTGGACCAATTACGTCTTAACTATTTACATCGTATTTTGTAGTCACATTTATAACAATAACAGTCGAAATAAAAGCCTATAAGTCTATAGGTATTTAATTGAAATCGTTATTGTAAATTTTAGAAATAACGTTAGTTCAAACAAACAAAAAATAACATCAGCTACCTAATTTATTTTATATTGAAATACTAATAAGATAGAAAGAATGTACATGATATTTTCATGACATTAAATAGTAATATTTCAATATTAACACTGTACAGTTAACCTGTACTTTTCTTAAGAAAATAATGTCAGAAATAGGAAAACTAAATCAATAATTAAACAATGTAATTAATTATATTGTAATTAAACTGTCACAAAAATAAATCCGCAAATTCTAATTTTAGATACTGAACATATTTTACTAAGCAAAGAAATCATGATATAAAAATATTTAGTTAATATACTGTTTGCCATGGTAATTAAAATGAGCACTAACTTAGAGATGTGATAGAATATATACTAAGTAAATTATATGAAAGATATTTCATATAATACACCTCTGTCATTTTATATATTTACCAACAGTTAATACATAGGAATAACAAAAATGTTATGACAAACAAATTGTTGAGCTTATATAAACAACTATTAATACATTTTTGTAAGGTGTAAGAGGTCCATCCACCCTGGAGCCCAAACCAAGCTTCAGTCTGCTCGTGGTGTACCCTGCTGAACAATGCAATGGATGAAGTTATGGCGAATGGTCTCGTGTTGGGGGTCGCTAGGCTCAACACAACCTATTTTAATTCAGACGGTTCTTATGTGTTGGTAGTGTTCTTTAACTGCCTAGGTTGCTACCTCTCCTCAGTGAGCTATGTTGTGTTACAGTTGCAGGGTCACAGAGTACAGTCACCTGCTTCTATCTTGGCTGGCAACTCGTCTGTATTAACTTAGGCGTTACGGACTTCCATGGGTGTAGATAGGAATGGATCATATTGATAAAATATCGCAAGATATCAATAGTTTAATAAAGATATTTCCATATTATCGTCCACAAATTATTGATATTTTAAACTATCAATGGATTTGTATATTTTCAGTGTTACGAAAGGAGCCCATGATTAGCTGTAACTTATGTGCTAAAATAAACATAAATATATTTTTTTTTAATTAAAATATGCATTATAATTTAATTTTGCATATATATGCATTTTATATAAAATATGCTATACAAAAATAATAGATATGCATAATGTAGCATGGATTATGGTAAATTGTCAATGGGCTAACTGATTTTATTTCATTCCATAATACGATAAAGGCGCAGGTATTCATTTCATACAGCCAATATGTTTGTAATGTAATTTAGCATAAATGATATTATACTGAGGTATTACAAATATTATGACTTTTTTGTGGACCCAGTTATGTGTAAAATAATTTCTAATTATAACAAACACTAAATAAATAAAACAGTAACGAAATTTTTATAAAAATATTGGTGTTTAGATATAAGTAAGTTGTCAAAATCGATATTAAAATACTGTTATTACTTACGTTTTTAAATATCGTTACTTTTTACTTTAAATAATTCCTACGAAGCTGTAACTACTTGCCATCAGGTGACCCTCCTCTGCTACTTTTGTAGTAATATTATATAGTCTGTCGGCTATTAAAATTAAAGACAAAAAAATGAGAATTATATTCAAATTCAAAATTGACTGTGTATGGTTATTAACTATTCATCTCATTTTGTCCATCTGAATTATGCAATACAGTCGTGTATGCATTTCTTGCTTATTCCTAATTAAATGCTAATCATTTGAAACTTAAAAACTACCGAAATATTTACCTACGTTATTAAGACATAAAATGGTACATTTGTCACTAATTGCTACTGCAATAACATACCAATTTTGCAAAGAACTAAGTACTGTATGTACTTATTTTAGTCCTCAAACTTAATAGAATGGACAGCTGTGTCGATGGCACCTCCGCGATAGGAGCCCCGTTTCTTCTTGGTTTTTTCGTGTTTGAAAGACTTTCCACGCGTGTGTCTTAAATCTATATTAGCACGCTCACCCCACGATCCACGAGCTCCACTCTGTAAAAAAAGACAATGTCAGTCAAGGTAAATTCCGTGTCTGATATTTCTATAATTTTAATTGGATATACATTGGAAAAGAGTTATGATGAAAAGTGTTTTTACAGATGAAGAACATTATCTTTAGTCAGTGTTATTTATTCATTGAGATCTAAAATATGTATTTAAATTAATAACCGAACTACCAACTACCAAGTGATGACTTCGTAGCCCAGTCGGTAGTGAAACTGCATGCCGAGTTAGGAGTCCTGAGTTTGATTCCCGGCTGGTGCAGACAGTGACAGATAAATGTTCTCAGGTCACAGATATATTTAGTAGGTCAATACCACCAACAACACAGAGGTGTGAGTGTGTGAACGTTTATTTGTTAATTAAAATAAGTTTAGAAAGAATCATGCATGTTTTCCATCATTTTGGTGCTTGATGAACAGGAAATCGTAAAATAAATTTGGGCAAAAGAAAATGTTTTAACTACGAACTTTTCAGTCAGCAATATTCACATTAAATTTAAAATAATAATCTCGAGTCTATAATGGATAATCTAAATTGAAGTGCTAAAAAATTTAAAGAACATCTAAATTAATGGAATGTCTCGATTACAATCTTTGATTTTATTGGGGCAAAATACTTACCTAGACCTAATCAAATACTATTTTCTTATTCTGAGAGGTATCGCCTCCATCGAAACTTTGTCTGTCATTGAAATTTTTTTTGAAACCTCCCCTATCACCTCCCCACGAGTGACGATCACCGCGGCCCCCACGGTCTCCACCACGGCCTCCGCGATCGAAACTTCCCCGGCCACCACGGTCAAACCCTCCTCGTCCTCCGCGCCCACCACGGTCGAATCCTCCTCGTCCTCCACGCCCACCACGGTCGAACCCTCCGCGACCACCGCGCCCTCCTCTTCCCCCACGGTCATTAAATCCTCCCCGGCCGCGGAATCCACCCCGGCCTCCTCTATCGTTATACCCTCCTCGGCCCCGATTAAATCCTCCTCTATTAAACCCATCATGACCACGGTCCTGCCATCCACCAGACTTATTGCCCTCAGATTCCTCCTCGTCACCGTCCACCTGGTCCGCACCCTCCTGGTAGAGATATAAATAGTAAATACCAAGACAACCCTATGGAACTCCCAAATCGCTAAGTAAATGCCCGAAATTTATAGCCACAGTAAATGGTTGTTTATTATGTACCAACGGAAACCTGATGGTTATTGCATGGAGTTGCCTTGGCTTCTCAATCTTAAGGGCATTTACCTTCGCATCAAATGAGTTGTCCTTAAGTCTAGGATCGACTTCTACAGCTTCAGTGACTACACGCCTGAATGGAGTACCTTTATTATTTGATCCATTAACTTTTTCACTGGGTGTAGATGAAACATTGGTACCCTAAAATTTATTTAAAAATAAATATTTAGTTTTCTTAGGGACTTTTCATAATATAATTTTCAAGAAGTTGGTGTTTTTCAGCAGAAATGTAAAATTATTGAATATTATTATTATAATTGTACAACGGACATTAAAAATTACCAGTTAAATAAGGTCATACATATAAGCATTACATGTTTAGTATCAGTGGTTACTGATAGCTGCCCCTACAGACTATAGAATATTTATAAAATCTTGTGTAATACCAGGTGAATTTTTGATTGTCAAGAAATAAATTAGGCATGATTAACAACCTATTTACAAATTAGGTATTTATCTTAATCAATTCACAACTGGTGGGTGGTGCATACAGGAAGATTTTAAAATATTCCCTGTCAAAACTCCACTGTATGATATCAGTCCTAACAGTAATGTGACTTTGTTTTTTAAATCTATATTTTTAAATTGTTATTAAATGTGTATAATAAAGTTAATCCTTGAGTAGTTGAGTACACTACTGCTACTGATATTGCTGCTGCTATGATCTCTCTCCCTTCTTAATTAACTGTGGATAACAACGAATGTGGTTTATTGTGCAGATATCTCTAAGTGATTCCTAATTTGTTTAGACTGCTTAGTACTTATCAATTAGATTTACTGATATTTTATATAGCTTATTCACATGTTCTCCCTACATACCAATTTTCCATTAAGATTGGTCAAGCCATTCTTGAGTTATAATGGGACACACAGACAAACAGAGATTTTCAGAATGATCACATTGATGTCAGTGAGTCAAAAAACTAATATTAACTATGAGATTTGGCAAAAAAAATTGAATTTACAGACACTGGAGTATGTAATAGTTCAGAGCAAAAGGACACATTGTTGAAGAATATGTGCAACATTCTTTGTAGCTGAGTAGATTTTGACATGGTTAGTCTATACAAAATGTATAAAGTTATGCCAAACATTTAAAATCTGTTTATGGTCATGCACTAAATAATAAATGTCCATTGGGAATTATCTTTTTTGAATGATTTACCCTCTGTAAAACTTTACACTAATATAGGTCTCAATATATTTATGAAACCAACTTTATAATTTAAGCACAAGTCAAATATGTTGGTTTATTTACCTTTACAAAATTGCTATATGGTTTTTTAGCAGGTGTAGGTTCTCCATCTGATGCTTTTCTTTTCTTTCCAGTTTTATAACTATTGTCCACCACCTGGAAACATATTGCAATATTATATATAGAAATTTGTTTTAAAGTTATCAATACTGAACATATTTTTTAAATTAAGTACATTAAAAGTGTACCTCTTTGCCTTTTTTAGCTGTTTTAGCAGGGGGACCATCAACAGCATCACTGTCGTCACCTGAATGTGGCTTCTTTGCAACCTTTTTTTGTTCAGGTTCATCATCACTATCCTCATCAGATGAGTCCTTCTTTGCCAGTTTAATTGAAGCTTTTGGTGTTGCTGCTTGGACTTTTTTAATATTTTTATCATCATCATCACTACTATCATCGCTATCTTCTGAAGATGATTTTTGAGTACTGGGTTTAGTTACAATGACAGGTTTCACATTTGGTTTGTCATTGTCGCTACTATCATCACTGTCTGAAGAGTCTTTTTTAGTTACAGGTTTAACATTTGCTTTGGGAGTAGGTTTAGGTGTCTGTTTTTGCACTGGTTTTTTTTCATCTTCACTACCATCATCACTGCTATCATCGGAAGATTCTTTTTTAGTAACAGGTTTAGATGCTACCTTAGGAGTAGGTTTGGGGGTTTGCTTTTGTACTGTTTTTTTCTCACCTTCACTACTATCATCACTATCATCCGAGGATGATTCCTGTTTTTTATTTGTAACCTTAGCAACAACTGCTTGTGGTTTTATTGCTATTTTAGGTTTTGTTTCTTCCTCACTAGAATCTTCATCAGAGGAGGATTCTGCCTTTTTAGATGCCTGTGTTTTTCCAGGTAACTTTGCTGGGGTTGACTGTAATTTTTGAATAGGCTTAGTTGGTTGTTTTTTACCATCAACTAAGTCATCACTGTCTTCATCAGATGATTCAGAAGGCTTAGGAATTACTTTCACATTTAATTTTCCTGGAATGGGTTTTGAAGCTTTAGTTTTGGTACCATTATCACTACTGTCTTCACTGTCTGATGATGATGCTTGTTTTTTAACTACAGAAGTGCCTTTCATTGCTGAAGGTTTTTTTGCAAAGTTTTTGGCTTGAGTTTGTGCCTTTGTTTGCGGCTTTTCATCATTACTGTCATCACTATCATCTGAGGAATCCTTTTTTTTCGTAGATGGAATATTATTTGTCAGTTTTGGTAGTGGTTTCTTTGTCTTTTCGTCATCACTATTGTCACTCTCTGATGATGAATTTTTTTTAGGGAGAATATTTTTAGGAGCAAACTTTGTTGGAATTTTCTTAGCAAGTTGTTTTTGTTGGGGCTTTTCATCTTCACTATCTGAACTATCATCAGAAGATTCTTGCTTTTTTGGAATTGTTTTTTGTGCAGGTTTATTTACATTATTGATTTGAGACTTAGGAGCTTCATTGTTACTGCTATCATCAGATGATTCCTGCTTTTTGACAAGTTTGTTTGGTAATACAGGCTGTTTTGTTGGTTTGGTTGTAGCATTATCTTCACTGCTGTCACTGTCTGAAGTTTCCTGTTTTTTTGCAACTGGTTTTTGATTTACAACTGCATTGACCTAAAATAATGTAACACTTGTTGTAAAATTTATTCTTCTGTGTTGGTAAGAATTTGTTGAATAATGGAAAATCAGAGGTAGTGACGATAATACAAAATCACAGTTTTTCATGTATTGCATAATGTTATACATCATTGAAATCAGAAAATTAAAAGAATGCAGATTTATATTACAGTTACCTTTTTAGGGATTTCTTCCTCAGAACTGTCAGAATCTGATGAGTCTTCATTTTGTGTTTTTTGGGAAGGTCCCTTTCCATTGATTTCTGGTGTTGCTTTTACACTTCCTTTACTAAAACATTGAATTTAAACCTGTACAATGTTATAGTTACATAAAAAGGTATGTGTTATATGTCTTCACTAGAATAAATTTTGAAATAAAAAAATATTGATATTCTCCCTTCACATAGTTGTGAGGTTCCAGGTCTAATTTTACACTTATAATACAAAATATTTGTTTCATACATACAAATGTATTTCATTTAAATGTAAATATATAGAAATAAATGTTAGTTCTATTAGAAATCAAACCAAAGCTCTCAACTCAGCCAATCTAAGTTAACTTCTCCTGTTTGTGATACATGCTGGTAAATTACAAGCAAGGTACAACAAATGATCCCTACTATTGGATAGCTTTGGGCTCTTTAGAATCCAGATTATTTGATATTCAAAATAATTTATTCATTTTGTGATATATATATGTGATAGATATATAGTTATGCACATAATTTAATACTCCTAATACTTTTTCTAAATAGAGCAAAACAAATTCCTCAGCTCATCTTTTAAATCAACATATGACTATTATAAAGTTATAATTTGGATGAAATCAGTTGCTTCACTATTATTTCACTGCATTTATATATTAATCTATAACATAATATGCTTTAATCAAAAGCTGTGGTATATAACATGTCACTTAAAAGTTACAATATGTTAATCATGTATCAACTTTAAAACATAAGTGTATAAACAAATACCAAGCCTCATAAAAGGAGCTTAAACAGTATTTTTAGGGAGATGTGAGGACATCATCAAATTATGCTTATTCTTGTTTCATTATTGTGTGTATATATCTCTTGTGCTTGTAATTATTATTTTTTATATATATAATTAATTTACATTGGATGCATTGAGAGGCTGCACTTTTTTAAAATGTTTCCTGCAGTCTTCTGCAACTAATCTATATTTGGTTCTAGTTATTCTTTTCCACCATATAAGTACAAATTAAACTAATGGTTGATAATAACTACCAGCTCACCTGTCTAGCCACCATTGCCTTTACATAAAAAAGCTCATATAATCTTATCAATATTATTTAAGAAAAGTTATTAGTTCTATTTGGGGTCCTCAATCAAAAAGGGCCGCCCCTTTAAGTTATAACATGTGTAAATGAAAATATATGCAAGATGTGGTGATTGTTTTATTAAAACAAAGGTTCTACTAAATAAAACCTAATACATTTGAAATAAATTAGTACAGTATTTTAAAAAATGATGGATTATAAAATAAATGTATATGGATTATAAAATATATGTCATAACAGCAAGTTCAAGACAGAAGTTCCAAACTATTTTCGTAGAACAAGTATGAATATTTATTATAACTCACCTTTGCGTTGCAGACTTTGGCGAGTTTTGCAATTTTTTATATTGTGAGTAAATCTCAAGTATTGTTGGCAAATTTTTCGGTCTGGGTTTCTGAAAACAAGCTTTTTAAATTATAAGTGTCTTACAATTCACTTAGAGAAATGAAAATTTATAAAAATTTCTTAATTTTGCAGTGCGAAGTGTATATCTACAACTATTATCTACTTTACGGTGGAAGCAGCCGCCATCCACGAAGGATTTGACAGCATCACCAGTTTCGATTAATATAGTCTTCAAAACGTATATAATAATAATACTTTTATTACCATAAAGTTGAAGTTATTAATTTTGTTTTTTGAACTTATTTTTACTTCAATCTCCAAATTAAAACATTTACAACACGTGTATTGGCCACACGTGGTTGACACAAAAACTTACCGCTTTGGTTTTTGTTAAAAAGTCCTTTGCGACGGCCTTATCAATAGTAAGGATAAATTGATGAATAAGAGAACAAAGTTCAGCATGAATTTCAGTATTAACGCTCATATTTTTGCTTTTATTAATAATATGTTAGTACTAACACGGCATTACCCACTATACACCACGCGGACTACCACACACTGTGCACAGACTAGAGGTAAAAAGAGAGACTCACTACTGACTTAGACTATAAATATATTTGTCCGCACGAGGTATGTGCCAGCACCCTCTATCAATTACACTAGATATGAAACCGTGTACATTACCGCGGCGTGTTGTAGTGTGTAAGATAGCGTTGTATTACGATAGATAACTCTACATTTATCATAGTTAAAATATTAAAACGTTTAATGAATAAGGTTTTTTATTCAACCGTTTAAAAATTTACGAAAAAAAAAATCCAAAATTTAAATTTCTTGCTAATACTTGTAAATTACTAAATAATGGGTTGTCATGTAGATATATGAAAATACTCCTAAATTAAAATAGATTAAAAAACAAAGTATGCATCCTGGCATGTTTTTAAAACTTATTTTTACTTCAACTCTGCATAAAAGATTTACGACACGTGCAATGGCCACACGTGGTTGACACAAAAACTTACCGCTTTGGTTTTTGTTAAAAAGTCCTTTGCGACGGCCTTATCAATATTAAGGACAAATTGATGAATAAGAGGACAAAGTTTAGCATGAACTTAATATTAACGCTCATATTTTTGCTGGCATGCTAGGCTGGATGATTTTTTATCATAAAATATGTGTATATTGATACCAATTAACGAAAAACTCATATAAAAAACAAATAATTAGAAATAAGCAGATGTTCATCAGATGGAATATCATTTTATAGTGTTTTGGGAATATCTCAGGAGACATATACATGGCTAAAAGAGTCGTGAAAATCAGACCGTGAAGAATTGCCACGAATCTAGTCGATGTGGATGGAACTTGATAAATTCACTGCCCAGCTCTGATGGTACAGTTGGTAGAGGTCCTGTTTAGCAAACGAAGGGCACCAGGATCAATGCTATCTTCAACACAGGTAATCCAAGTGATGGGATGTGTCTGTGTGAACTTTTTTTTTAAAGGAAAGTTTGCCGGTGATTTCTGGGACCAAGCGCATTTTTGTATTGATGGAGCGTCCAATCTAATCCATATGGATTGAGCTGCTACTCGTATTGTGGCGCCCCTAACCAGAGGTAGAAATAGCACTTCACTGACATATTTATTTCTTTTTTGAACCATACAAGAAATAATGGTACAAAGGCGGACTTAATGCTATAAGCATTCTCTGCCAGTCAACCTTCAGGCAAAATTGAGAAGCGACGAAGGCGGTACATAAGATTAAAATAAAATAAGGATATATACAATATACCATATATAAATACTATTTATATATAACCAACATATATACATACACATATAATAATATAGTATAAATATATACATATATACATACATATAAATATTAAGTATAGCTAAAATATATACAAAACAAATGGTAAATATATACAAAAACAAATGGTATACACATATAGCTATAAAAATACATAGGGAATGTAGTGATGGCAAATTTAGCTGTTTTGAAGGAGATCGCGAAGTTTTCTCTTGAAGTTCAGTCTAGTGGCTGGTTTTCTTAGATTGTCGGGAAGAGCATTCCAAAGTTGAACGGCTTGAACGGCAAATGAATTGGAAAGGAAACCTGAACGGTGAAGCGGTACAGAGAGCAACAATGTCTCAGAAGAACGAAGTTGCCGTTCATGATCGGTGTGCAAGAAAGAAGGTTGGAAAGTATAAACAGTTGGTTCGCAGTGAAGTACTACTTCACCTGTTCAGGATATCAAGCTTTTCTATGACTAGCTTACTTTAAATATTTAGATGTCGCAGGTACTGTACTGTCGACTGCGAGATATTTACGGGGCTACTGTAAAACTTATTTACCGTCCATCCTTTTGGGGAATGGTGAACGGGGAATTAATAGGTTTTATGTCTGAGCGATAAACGTTGACTACAACTATAATACGATTTTGCCACTCATACGGAGTGTAAAAGAAGGGCACTGTCAATCTTTACCTTAGCGTTATGTAGGCAATCCTAATACTAAATAAAGAAGAATGTAATTAAATCTATTTAATTACATTTTTATAAATTATGATTCAAGAAATTCGTTCACTTTAACGAATTTATGTACTGAATTAATACGTTGATGTATCAATTTTTGAAATTTTATACTAATTTTCTAAAATTAGTTTTTAGTAACACATACGTGCGCCACATCACTATAGGTTACTTTCAATCTCGTAAGGGCCCCGTAACCGCCACCTGTTGACGTCAGCAACATCCTAACATACTACAGGGGTACAGAGCAAAGTGACCTCCAGTACAAAGACCCATTCATTAATGTCTTGTCCGTTATTCAGCAACAAGAACGACAAAAAAGAGAAGTTAGTAATATAATCTGGCTTATATCAGTGCTTATTATTAGTGGTTCGCCCCGACTTCATGCGGGTTGAACAATTATCTAGTAGAAGATGTAAGTTGATAGAAATTGGGACATAGTTAACAAATATCATGATAACTCCACCTTTTATATATCGTTATTTATTTGGATTGCCAAAGCACGATACAGCGCCACAAGCTTAAAATTTACGCACATTATAGATGTGTACATAACTGCTCCTACAATTAAAGGCAATCACAGCATGCGTTGTGTTACAATTTCACTGTACACAATTATATACTTTTTTAATTATTACTACAGTTACTACAATACAATTACAATATAAATTATATTATTTGCTTATAATAAAAATTGATTACAATAATGTCATCGGAATTATTATAAATTCAACATGTCAATGTAATCATGAAGTATATACATTTATTATTATTAAATCACAAAATTTCTTATAATATAAATTGAATTAGATAATGTAAAATAATTATAGTATATATACTTCTGTAATAATTTACCATTTAAAATAAAGAATTTTTCAAAGAATACTGCGGTTCTGGAAATTACTTTCCTCATACATAGAAACTCAAAAAATTCGTACTCCTTTTTTTATTCTTGATATATGAATGTGATACATATCCCATAAGCAGGGGAAAGCTTTTTATAGTTTAGATCCTATATATATTAATGACTAGTATTTATTAGTGGCAGTTCACGTGCTGTCTCATCATGCATCAGTAATTATAATAATAAATTAAGGCGGCTGTACGACGAGCTGCAACACATGATAGATCTTGTGCGACTAAGTTATACGTTGACGTTTTAATCGACGGTGGGATGGTGGATGAGATCCGGTACTTTGTTAAACGTATTACTATCATAAGGAGTGGTAAAAAATGTTGCCAAATGGATTACATCCAAGGCAGTTAAACTTGAAAAAAAGTATCTGTAAGCACTAGGTACCTAAATACGGTACCTACCTATCTATTGATGTTTTCATTTCGACTTTTCTTGTTTGTAATTATTATTATATGAGTGTATAGTGAGCAGTTCATTTATTTTGTGTGACTTCTAAAATATTTCTAGTCTGAATTATTTACTGAATTTCTGATTAAAATTCATTTCTGAATAAAAAAAATTCATATCTAAAAGTAATCATGTTTACGATTGCGAGAGTGCTGGTTATGCAAAGAATTCACAACTTTTAACAGAAAAGGTTCTAAAAGGATAATATTATGTTACGTTAGCTTTTGTGACTGTTTATAAGGTTTCAACGAGTGACCAATATGCCTGTTCACCAAATAAACGTTAAAAATTCATCTGATATCGAGAGTTGGGACTGGAGCGGTGGATGTGGCAGGGAGACTGTTCGGGCAGGTTCCGGGTCGAGTCAGACCTCGTCTAGTAATTCAAGCGGAGATATTTGCCGAATTTGCCACTGCGAGAGTGAAGCTCATAATCATTTATTAGCACCATGCTATTGTTCTGGTAAGTTCGTCACTTAAGAGTTTTCTACTTATTAAAATGTTGAGTTTGATTTGTGTTTAAAAACTTCTTTTAAATTATAATGGATCTCTACTATATGGTGCTAATTCAATATGCCAGATTTTTGTTATTAACTTACATTAGTGTCCACATAATGTGCCAACATAGTGTCCACAAATTATTGTTTGTATTTACTTATTACAAGACTAAGCAATATTCATATTGAAAATGATTGAAGACCGTTTATGCCTAATGATTAATAGTTGCAAATTATCAGACTGTTTTTACCAAACTGGTCTATAAAATATTCAGCTAGTTGTTAATTTTTTCTGAAACTGTAGCTATTTATAAATGTGCTTTAAAAGAAAATTTAATTTATTATCATTATAGATTACTTTAATTCATTCATGATTATGGTATTGTTATTGCAAAACAGTTTACATTCCTTTTACATACAATATATTATGTGTATTGCATTCCTGCAGAAAATATTTGTAAGTAAGTAAATAAAAATAACATTTGTGATGTAGGTTCTAGGTATATAGTAATTATAAGAATTAAAATCAGATGTTTATTAAGATTTTAAATGAGGACAGTGTATTAAGTCATACAGAAGTCACTGATATGTATATAGTCGAAACAGAGTAACTAAATCCTGTTGAGTCATAATCTCTGAAAAGCTATTAGTGGAAATATCTTTTTATTTAATTCTTAAATAGTTATTTAAATTTTTAATTTTTAATAAATTCTTATATGTGTATGATGTGTATGGTTATTTTATATTTGTCTCTCTCTCTCTTTCTCTCTTTCTTATCCACAGATTTAAAACATACCTATACTTATTATCTCAGAATTTTTAGTAACATAATGACATCATATATCCTTGAGCTCAAAATAATAACATTCACAATTTTATTTCTCAATAATCTAATTAATCATTTAGGTAATTAAATTTTAAATTTAAAACTTGTAGCTTTATCTGTACTTTGTTAAGTAAGACAAAATTAATATAAATTTGTCTCTGATAGTTGTACATGATAACAGAAAATCATACTTAAAAATTTTACTTTTGTAAGTTGCAATTATAACAAGTAACCAGAAAAAGTTATCTTTTGATAAGTGGTTACTGTAGTGCATGTATCTCCACAACATTAAATTCATGACTGATGCATTGATAGCAAAGAAAAAATTAATTAAATATAAAATCAAGACAGTGTCTCTTAACTACACTGAAGTAAAAACAGCAGATTTTTTTGGATTTGTTGGCATCATTATGTGTAAAACTTCAAGCAAGCTACCTAAAATCTTTGTTTGATTTTAGGAATTCAAAGATTTTAAAAATCAATAAACTAACATGTGCTGTGTATAGTTTAAATATTGTCAGACTCATAATTTAGTTTACCATTGTAGTTCAAAATTCTGGTATTTTGTAATATCACAGAAAGTGTTTATATAAATATATATTTAATGTCTAAAATATTTTACTTGCAAATCAAACCAACCTCCCTACTAATGGTGCACTCTACTGATTTAGGTTACTTGCTGGCATTAAATCTGATGGTACTCAAAATGGTGGAGGGGTTTTTTACCTGTCAATAGGCCAACTATGACTTTTCTTCTAAAGTCAACTATGAAATGTTTTATATGCATTTTTTCTCAACTGTGTGTATAACAAACAGGTTTATAGTTTATAGTTTTTTTATCTGCAGTAAGCCAGTAAAGCCCCTGGTGTTACAAATATAGACAGGTAGTGACTACTTACTGCTATGTGACCAATCTGCTTGCTTGCATCTGAAACTTTAGATGAAAATAATATATTTACATAATATAAAACTTTATTGAATTATTTGTGTTAAATAAAAAAAAATATTCATGTATTTTTTTTTGAATTACAGGCAGTTTGAAGTATGTACATCAGAGTTGTCTTCAACAATGGCTGACAGCATCAGAAACCAGATCCTGCGAACTGTGCAAATTCAATTTCATCATGCACACTAAAATTAAGCCATTTAATGAGGTTAACATGTTTATTAATTTAGTCATTTGAATGGAGTATATGAGTAGCTTTTACTTCACTTTATTTCAATTTTTAGTTTCAGTTTTTTTCCCTGAACAAAATTACAGTAAGTCTTGCCGATGAATAGTAAGGGTCTAGCTTTCATATAATAATATTAAATTATTGCTCATGTAATATTGTTATTAATGAACACAACTAATTAGAAACATGAGAGAATAATAAAACTAAACCTTATGTACAAATCGATACAATATATGTATCTTTACTGTTTCTGTAGAACATTACTCTTAATGGTGTGTTTTTTTTTCACTTAGGCGTTGTTGAATATGCCAGTTTTTTGTTTGCTCTCAACAACAGTTTTCACCTGCTAATTTTTTTTTCAAATTTTATTTGCTTGTATTGCCATTTGCAAAGTATAAAATCGTTCATTTAGTTATCTAGATATAATATTGTGCCTGTGAATTTTTGCTTTCGAATAAGTACTTGGTTTTTGAGAGTAAGTACCAAAAAACTCCTTACATATTAAACAGTGACACACAACGTCGTATGATATAATTATCATGTAATTCCATAATTACAATATAATATGTTTAGTGATATGTTTCATAGTGGCGACTGCTGGAGATGTCAGGGCTGGAGCGCCGGCGGCTATGTTGCGCTGTGCTATTTCACTGCGTCGCAGCCCTGTGCGTCATGTGGTCCCTCTTCGTGCTGATCGAGCGCGCAGTCGAGGAGGTGAACCGCGGACTCATAGGTAACTCATTATATAATCTAGCTGACCTATAGATAAAATAATCTATGAGATGCAGTGTCGTGTACTTGAACTGATGAATCATTTGTCCAATTTCGTAGATAAAAAATGAAATTTGTGTTTTAGTTTTCATAATAAAAACCTGTCACAAAATTTCGTCTTCCAGCGGTCAAAAACCAAATTATAATTTATTATTCACATCAGCATATCAGGATTCTGTGTGTTGCGGGTGGCATAAACCTAAGCAAATGATACAATACAAATATTAAAAATCCGAGAACACTAAATTGTCTGTCTTATGAATGTTTCCCTTGGCGGAAATTGTATTGGGAAGTTTTTACTTAGCAGGCCGGATCTGTATTGAGCTACATAGGTTATCAAATTTTGGAAATCGTGTGTATTTTTTAGTCTTAACAATAGAGTATGTAAAACAATTCATTTTAAAAGTATCAATTATCATATTTAAAAAGAATCTTATAAATTATCATTTATAATTGAGATATTATTAAAAAAATCAATTCGTTCACGTTTTTCAAAATCTCATTCTTCAATTTCTAGAGTTTGATTCTATAACACCTGTGGGATACGATGTGTTTAGTTTGATATTGATGCGACGATGATGGTTATGTTCGACACGCACACGGCCGTTGTTGGCCGTGTCTGTCTGGGAAGCGTTAATTGTTGGCCCCTTGTCGGCAATGTTAAATGCCCTGTGGTGGGCAAATGTTAATTGTTATTAGTACACGCGTGCCTTGTTGCCGAGTCAGAACGTGACTGTCGTGTAATTAATAAAACTAAATGTTTCGATGCAATCAATGGCAAGTGCTGAGAATGCATTACATGATATGCAAGAAGGTCAAATAATAGTGTTTATATCTATGTTCTTATTTTTTATATTACTATATTATTGTAGTAGTACACAGCAGGGGTGTATTCTAAATAATTTTGTTAGTCAAAAAAATGCATGGCGCAGCAAAACCGAAGATGATGGTCGCGAATGCTCTCAGTCGCACTAAAAGCGCGTTGCTGCGGGGGTTTGGACCATAGGATCGCAGCGAGAACAAGGAAAAAAATTCGAGTGTGAGTTGTTATTGAAAGGAACTCTGCTTCATCACTAACAGTTGGAGCCTAAGTAGATGCTGTAGTAAAGAAACATACAACCGATGAATAAATACGGCACATTACGGTTTTAAAATTCAGAGAGTCATTTTTTTGGGATCCAAAAGAAATACTTTTATTGTCTAAGAAAAAGGTGTTTCCATTACAAGAGAGTCTGTAAAGAGTTAGAAAACAATATAAAGGTGTTTCGATGGCTGTTGAAAAAAGAATGGGCTTTGAATGTAACTAGTCGACAAACGAGCAGACGAGCCACTTGATGGTACGTGGTCAACTTCGCTCATGGACTTCGGTAACATCATAAGCATCACCGGAGTGTTGCCGACCGAAAAGAAAGCTGGGAACCTGTAGGGTTGAAACACTTCATCCTCCAACTGAGATTTGACTGTGGCGATTATTTATTTATTTGCTTAAATGAAAATTAAACTTCGAGATAAAAAAATTCGAGCGAATATGTGGGTATGCAACCTGATGAGAATGTAATTGATACTTATTATTATCATTATATTAGTTCTGAATGTACAAAGGTCCAAGAGGAATATATTAACAAGTAAGAATGTTTTGGAGTATATTTTGTAATATATACCTGCCTACCTATGTAAGTGACCTAAGCTAAAATTATTAGAAAACTACTCTCAAGTAAATGCCTTGATATCTAAAATTTTGTATGGTTATGAATCTTATCTTATGATATCTTTACATATAGATACATTGAATACCTATGGTTGTTCTACTTGACGACTGTCTTCTTACTATACGGGGCATAGTGATTACAACAGAGCTCCTCAACTCAAGTAATAATAGATCGCAAGCCTAATCTTGACATAAATGATGAAATTATTTGACGACCCCATAGCCTAGTTGGTAGTAACCCTGCCTGCCAAGCGAGGGATCCCGGGTCCGATCATGGGTGTTTGTAATGTCATATTTGTGTTTGTCGATGCCACCCGCAACACGGAATCCAAGTGCAGGGGTGTGGTTGTGTAAAAAAAAAATCATAAAAAGGAAACATGAAAAAAATTGTCGAGATGTGAATCCAGCCCTAAACTAGTAACCTATACTATATAAACTAGTAACCTAAACTACTACTGGTTATAGCAATACTATACTGGTTGTAGCAATATCGTGGTATGAATGGGAAATTGGATTAAAGCAATCTACTTTTTTTTCCTGTTTTTCGTTAATGAATTCGTGCGCGTTCTTGTTGAGCCTTGGTGGTCGAGCTGAGTGGTAACCGGCATGCTTATAAGCTTTACGGTGTTAGATCATCAGATAAATTATCGGCCTCTAGGTTTTCTTCCGTCTACTTTACCCACCACAACTAGTTTATCTCATGTCGTTTAATATCTGTCTTCGGGCTACGTGGCCAAAGTGTTCGCTTGTAGCAAATTGTGGAAGAGCGTGATTTTGACTTTTAACCTGGTTGAGTACCGATATGTTGGTTCTTTTTGATGTTCACGGGATGTGCAACATTCAACATTAAAGAAATCACCTAAACTAAATGAACTTTATTGATCATCGGTAAGTTTCCTAAGGCAATAAAAAGTCTATTGAGATCTTTTGTTAACCTAAATGTACGTTTTCCTACTTCCTTATTTCGATGTTTCTTTGAATTACTTCCTATAGTTGCCTTAATTTTCCTTTGTAATGTGTTAAATTCTATAATATTCCAAACTTCGTGACACCTTCGAAAGATGATCGTTATTAATATTTATTTTTGAATTTACAAAACAGTGTTTACATAAGGTAATAGTTTTTTTAGTCATTCATTTATTTTTACCCTGCCACGTCACGATTCAGCTATAACTATAACATATAACTTCTAATTTCGACATTTGCCTGTGTATTTTATATAGTTATTGTAAAAAAATTCGGGATTGAACTTGGCAGCAACGATAAATAATAAGTAGTCAACTAATGAACGTAAATAAAAATATAAAATATTTTTTTAGTATTATCAAATTTTGTTAATGTCAAGACTACATTTTTTTAATTTATTAACTTTTATTCTAACTGAAAAAAAACTATTGATAATCTTTAACCTTACTCTACCGTTTAATAGTAATAATACTAGTATTATCCAATAAACACTTCAGTACAATTTATTGTCATATATAAAAAAAATATATACTTATTACATATTTTTGCAGCTTGGCCGTTTTGGACAAAACTCGTGGTGGTAGCCGTGGGGTTCACGGGCGGCGCGGTGTTCATGTACATACAGTGCCGACAGTACTTACATCTTTGTAACCGATGGCGAGCACATAACAGGTAAATTTTGTTAATGTCAAGATGTGCCTGAATATGACTCGTCTCTAATTACAGTAGGTACAATGATACAGTTGTCTCTAAAAGCGTTGTTTCTTCTTGATGGTCCTTTATAACGCAATAGGTATTTTGTGTGTATTAGTAACACTATACTTAAGTAAACATTAGTTTTCCAATATTTATTATTAAATTGTTTTTGTTTTTTTTATTTTAAGCAACGCTATTGGAATTTGACTTTTTAAGCTAGTGTTCTGTGCTGTTTTAGTTGGATGAGTGATCGCATGATATAATTTCTTCAGCATGTTCCTGTGCGTCGGAAGGCACTTTAAACCTTCTGTGCAGGTTATAATTTGATAGAGGCCATTAAACCATATCGAAAGTTTTAGGATGGCATAAGAATGGTCCTTTGTTACGGCACGTGACCTGCAGTGGGCCGCTACATGTGGAGCCCTAAAATTTTGAAATAGTTATCTAATTTTTTCTCTTTAGATCTGAAATTGGAATGTATAAAGATGAACTGCACAGATTCAACATATTCGACATCACAGACAACATATTCAATAAAACATCAAAATCAAAGAATCGGACAATTGAAGCTGCAATCTGTTTGTCTGTTTAGGATTCTTTTAATCCAGAATGCGCCGGAGAAGGTACCGATAAGCGGTTCACCGCCGCGTAGTAAGAGACGCGAGCGCAGCATGCGCGGGCAAGTGGTGGCGAGTGTAGAGCCGCCGCCGCCGCCGCCGCCGCCGCCGCCGCCAGCCCTTTACCACGAGGAGGACGAGAGCGGCGGCTTCGAGACGTATCGGGGCAACCCGCACCGTCGCCTGTCCGCGCTCGCCGAAGACCGAGCGCCTCACGCGCCCCGCGCCGCGTGCCCTCCCTGCCCCGCGTGCCCCGCGGTGTCGGACGCGCGCCGGTACTCCGACCCTCGTCCGGCTCCGCCGCCCGACGATGCGCCGTCAGAACCGGATGTTGTGCGCGCCTCCATAGATACCCAAAGGTAACGGGCTTAATCTATATTCTAATATCGAAAATTATTTCCTGAAATAGATTTACTAATAATCAGTAATAATTTCATTTAAACTTTTGCCGTTAACTGCTTAGTATCGTTTTCACTAATTTTAGATCGAAAAAATCATTAGTATACGAAAAGACAAAAATCATACATATTCACATTGTTAGTGAACCCGCTAGCCGCTCGCCACATTGTGTATGCGGTAGGGTGTTTTAGTTTATTACGCAGTAAAATAATACTATTACTGAAATATTTTTAAAGTAAATATGTAGGACGTAATTATTATTATAAATAACTAATAACTAAAATAGTTATGAAACGTTTAGATACATAAAACCCGAGGATGTTGATCATCAATCTTTTTTTTTAATTTTCACATATAACAATAACGTTAAAATGAACTTTATAACTTTCCCAATATAATTTTATATTATTATATAACTAATAACCCGCTCTCGTTTCGCATTACGAAATTTCCGTAGGGATAAATCCATTTCTCAGCTTGAAAGTTGTCCAAGTTTATAACCCATACTATATAAGACAAGTTTTCCTTATGCCAATTTGTGAGAAATCTGGGTTTGTTGATTCTACACCCACACACACACATACAGCCCACAGTTTAATTTTATTTTTGCAAGAAAGTAAATTCAACGTTGCATTCACTATATAGGTTTAAAAATATTTTATTTTTCAAAATCATATTCAAAAAATCCTCTGTGCTCCCCATAATTGACTACGGTGAAATATGCTACCCAGACATTAATGAGGAACTTGTTAATAAATGGAAGGCCATCAAAATAATCGTATCTGATACATATTCGGTTTACGTAAGTATTACCAATCTCGAAATTCCGTCGCCAGCCAAATTGGCTACCTATTCGTAAGACGCGAAATAGAAGAATTCTCTTTGCACTTTATTCTATTCGAATTAACACTAAACCTTATAATATTATATATACATACCTATTTCTACCGATGGCGGTCAAATGACCGCTTTTGAAATAAACATTATAGTATTTTCCAGTTGATTGTAATTAATACAGAATTTAGCATAAACAATAAACACAAAATAATTATCATATAATAATTAAAAAACATTTATTTTATTATTACAAATAGAACTAATCATGTCGCAATTATGTATGTATAATGCCGCGTACAGAGCCAGTAATCTAATTTGAATGATCGCTATTTTGCATCACTCGTGAGTTACCAGCGGTCGCTCTGTACCTAGCATAAAACAAACTATAAGCACATGGCGTTTTCCTAGAACACAATCGGATGACATTTTCTGGGAAAACTACTGTTTTTGTGTTAAGTTTGAGATTTCACTGCAGATAACTTCATAAAATTTCATATATATTCTAGCGGTCAAAAGACCGCTCAGGGTAGACATCGGTAGAGTACGTATTATTATCAGGAAAAACGAAAGAAGAGAAATATATATTGCAAAATTAAACAACTATATATTATAGAAAAAGTCGTGCAGTAAATTCAAGAAAAATAAAAACCTGGAATTTAACAATTTTCATTAAAGTCTCAAAAGCGGTTATTTGACCGCTCTGGTAGGTTTAGTGTTAATAAATGTCTCATCCACTGAACGCCTTACTTTTAATGTTTTGTAATCTACTTGAAAAAATTTAAGATCTAGTCCACGCATAATACCATACACAACTCATAGTCTGATTCGCCTAAGTATTATATTCCATTATATTAGTGGCTTTATATATATTTATACAAGTATGTATATATGTTTACATATGTAATTTCATAGTTAGATATTTTCTCTTCAAGCGCCTACCGCATCGCCAAGGTTTGGTTGGTGGTAAATGCCAGCAGTCATTAATTCCGTCTTGTGATCTAATTTGTAGGTTTACAATAAAGAGTGAATGAATTCCAAATATAATCCAAGTTTAGTGCCTTCAGAGAAATATAAAAGAAATACATTGTTTCCATCGTTGGTTTTACAACGTACATTGTTGAACACTTTTATAATAGCTTTATAATACAAAGTTTTATTAAGTCGACACGTAAACGAGCGTGACGTATGTCACCGTACGTTGTGTATCACGTGACATATATTTTAACCGTTCGATTTTTAAACAGCAGCTGTAAGCGGTCCTTCCGTTTCTCGTTCCCTGCGGAGAGGCCGGTGGGCGTGTACCACATCAGCGTCGACCCGCTGGAAGCGGACATTCGATCGCTGCTGGCGCTCGAGGCGAGGAGAGAGGCGCGCGCCGCTCGGTCACTGCCCAACCTGCGCGCCTCGAGGGAGAGC
>PDGT01000034.1:2322907-2387084 GCA_003671415.1 Megathymus violae
CCCCGTCGCTGCTGCTCTTCCCCGACGACACCGTCTATTAATCGGTGTGCGGCGCTGACGGACCCACGGTAACTATTTATTGATTCCTCTGAACTAACGTTCGGTAGAATTGAAATGTGAATTTGAATCTTGCGGTCCCTCTGGACTACGTTTAAAGAGATTAGTTAACAACTGAATTCGTTTATTGGTGAATTGGTTGTCAACAAGTTTTCCATTAGGAT
The DNA here is from genome assembly GCA_003671415.1 of Megathymus violae. Taxonomy (NCBI): domain Eukaryota; kingdom Metazoa; phylum Arthropoda; class Insecta; order Lepidoptera; family Hesperiidae; genus Megathymus; species Megathymus violae. Next base: position 2,323,129 of record PDGT01000034.1, read on the forward strand.
GTAGAGTAAGTGACTAGTTCTAAAATTGAAAATAGGTCGATTTTTACTTAAGTTCAGATCGATCTAATGTTACAAATTGCGCCGATGACATCACATCTTTATCGACCTCTAGGGAAAAGGGTTGACATGCAAAATGTTCTGTTACCAAAATTATAGTAAATACTTCATGTTTATTTTGTTTTGAACATGATAATTAAGTAATGAATGTAACTAAACTACTATGGCAACTTATATTTCGTACTAATACATTTCACTTGGGGTTACACGTAAAATTGTAAAAGCACCTCACTTTTATGCGTACCAATAATTACATACAGGTCAAAAATAAGTATATTTTTAGTATGATACGGTGTCAAATTAAAGCTACTTAATGCACAATAAAAATTAATAAATTATACAATTTTTGCATAAAAAATGTCTTTATAAATAAACAGTCCGTTAACATATGAGCCCGCGTAGCGAAGCACAATGTATTGTTAAGCGCTGTGGAGCGCAATAAAAATGTCAGTAAATTCCGCGTACGCAAAATCAACCTTTAATTATTCTTTAAACTCGGTCTCTCACGGTCGGATTTTTTTGACGGTCACAATATACACAAGATATGGATCTTTTCAATATTTTCAAGTTGAGTGGTAACTTTTTGTCTTTTAATTTAAATTGATACGATATCAATTTAAATGCTAGATCGTCTCCTCCATGCCGTCATAGTTAAATTCATTTAATTTTTAGTCATCGGTATTGCATAATTCACATATTATGGCGTTTATATAACGATTTATTTCGCTAATTAAAATGTACGTATGCGCATGCGCATGGACAACGTCGTTCGGGGTACGGGAGGCAAAAATATTACATGATATAACTAGTTGGATCAGTCTTATGAGTCATAGCTCAAATTGTAATATATAATAGTGTTCGCCTGGTGGTCGAAATACAACCATAACGATTAAATACGTTTTGTTACCAGTTTTTTTATCGATGACACTGAAGTTAGTGAATAGTTACAAAATAAAATAAAGAAAATCTATTGACAAATAGAGGTCAAAAAGGGGTGTATAAATTTGTTTCTTTACGTATTGATATATAGATTACATCGAAGTGAAAACAGTTTTCCACTGCTGAGTATGTTGAGAATTTATAGTATATTCTTGTAGTTGTCTGAAGCCGGCTTAACGTGTTTATTGTTCTCTATATTTTGATTTGTTTTCTTTAAGATAAAATTAATTTAGGCATATATGTATGATTGAAAATAAACTATATTTTTAATATTGTGACTTCAAGCTCTCACTACGGCTAATCTGCGACTATACTTCGTTCAAATTGGATATGGAAACTTTGTAAACAAAGTGTTGCCTGGCAACCATAAACAAACAGGTGCACGAAACTTTTTGTTCTATTATCAGTATCTATGACCACAGATTACTTGAATATTATTCTTATATTTGTTGTCGTTCAAGTTCAATTTTATTTATTTTACAGCAGGTAAATAATTTAAATAAATACGAATTAGTCATGAATATAATCTAAATAGCCTTTATAGAATTTATGTATATAAATCATGGTGGAAATTTTAATGTTGTTCATTTTATTATTATACATATTGCGTGGAACAAAACGTTCTTGTATCGGAATATAATACGACTAAGTTGCAAAGTTAATTAGAATCATTATTGCTGTAAGGTATATTAATAGTCATATCTTTTTATAGGTGTAGGCAGACTTACCCCTAAACATAATATTTTGTGAAAATGTTACAAATCACTTTACGAAAATAAGGTTGTGGCTGCGTGAGTTTTTAAATGACGAAAGTGTTTTATGACAATAGTTTTACTTCATATTCACGCGGTTTAAAGTTGTTATCGATCAATAGTAAGTTAATTTAGGATTCACAAATAATATAATGAGTAGTTTAATTTCATTAAAGCATTTGATTTACAAATACAGCTCAGTTGGTGAAAACTCTACAAAAGAATTTTAATAGTTTGTACAAAGTTTCCATATCCAATTTAAACGAAGTATATGTGCTTTCTCGCTTTACGGCGACATTAAATAAAATTCAGAATTAAAGTGTAAATCTGGTGATATCGCATGCTTATTAAATTATTGATTATTTAAATTTGTGTTATGATTTTTGGGAGATTTAAATACCATTTACCTTCGGTATGTTTGTGTACATCAAAAGTGCCGATACGACTTTCATAAATTGTGTAGATGAACTTACATTTTATAACCATTATAACCTTTGAATTTTAAGTGTTTTTCCAACATTAAATATTAAACGTGAAATTTTTAACTAAGTAATTAAATTTAATGTAGATTTGCTTTATAGGATCATTAAATATTGATGTATCTACATAAACATAATTCATATCGCAAACCGACATACACTTATTTTAATTATTCATACAAATAATATGTAGGTATTCTAAAAATCGTTGCTTTTGTATTTATAATTAATAATGAATTACGAAATGTAACAATATACATATATGTCTATGGTTATTACATAAATAATCTTAAAATTAAATTTTGTACATATTATTTAATTCCGCTGTACATATTACATTAATAGTTATTGTAATTTATAATTGTGACTCTTTAAGATATTCTTCTCCATCAAATATTTTGTAAGTATGTAAGCGGTCACTTTCCTAGAGTTTATGAAATGAAAGTTTTTATGCTTCATACACTGTGTAGGATGTAGTAAGTATCCAGCTAGAATATTAGTTAGGAATGCAATTTCAGCAATCATTTTTTAATACAACTGTATAATCATTACTCCTTGATCTCGTTTCTTTCATCTTGTCAAGGTATATATATTTACAAAAGAAATATACCACTCTTAACATTCCAGATAATACTACTAACCACATGTCGCCAATTTTTTGTACTTGTATTATGTTTATTAGATATTTAAAGTCCGTCCTTGAAAAATTAAAAAGTTAAAAAAAAATGCCAGTTGGAAAATTAAAATTTATTATTTATGTCACTTTTAAATATATTTAATTTTATTCTATACATATTTAATTTGGTTCTGAAAATCATTGTTGCGTTCATATTAAATAAAAAGTGTTAATTCACACAAAATCCATAAACCTTTAAATCAGCAAATAAACAAAACTAAAACGCTAGTCCGTTCGCGCCAAATGATGCCATATACTACATTATCATCATGTCATAGTTATATCAATAACCTAATTTTGACTGTTAAAAGATAACAATAATAACAACAGAGCACACATAAATATAGGAGAAATACTCACGAAATTGATCTATCGCTTTATATTTACAAAAAGAAAATCCAGAGTTAACCCGCACTAAGGGATACAAAAGCTACTGAAAACGGCTTTAATTCAATTAACAATCATGCCGCTATATAAAACAAAATAGTTTAGGCGTTATGTGTAAAGAGGTTATGGACAAGTTTAATCAACTGTGTTGGTTAAATGATAAGTCTCGTGTAACTGATACGCAGTCGTAAGTATTGGAACCTATGAGAATAAGCCACCAAAAATTTAGCTCTACTGAATAAACCATACAATTTTAAAAATTATTATTTTAGTAATTATAACATTCATTATTTCACCTTTTGAAAATTCTGTGCATGAATTTTTTGACCATTAGTAATTTGGAACATATGCATATTTAGAAAAAAATATTTTAAATTCAGGTTGACGCTTAATTAAATGTTAAATATATTAAGCCAGTTACCACTCTTTCAAAAACCTTCTTTCTGGTTCATATTTATAGGTTTTATCATCAAACAGTATGCTTCATTTTTGATATGAATTAATTAATCGATCAATGAAATTAAATGCATTAATATAGTTGGTGATTGTTATTTAATATTTTTCTTAGCCAAAAGTTATCGAAATAAAAGTTTTGTATACTTTCGTAAGTGAATGTAAAAAAAAGGATTCTAAATTTGTAATTATTGAAAATATAAGTTGCAATATATGGTTTTGCAGCTGTGTATGTTTTCTGTATGCGTGAGTTTATAGCATTATTCGATATCAATTTATATGTATTATTTCATCAACTTAAGCAATGCTCCAAAATCATAATTTTGTTTTAACAACAACATTGCTTAAAAAATGATAAAAAAACCTGTACACATCTGGTTTATCGTACAATCTTGTTTTTGATTCGTCGTCGATTTTAAGAAGTCTAGATTATACTCCTTTCAAATGTAACGCGTGATAATTTCTAGTAGTAATTAATTCAACTGTTTGGAAATTAAATTTTACATGTTGCCTCTATCGAATCAAATTAGGCTCAATTCTCGAATTCGATCTTAATAGGAGAAAAACCATCTGTATGGTAGACTACCAACTGGTAATCACGATTCCCGTATTCGAATTCATACTCATTGCAGTCTCCGATATCTGGACATATGTTTGAGAAGAAAATTATTTTATAAAACGCCGTTATCTATAATAATAAATAAATGTGGAGTGTCTGTTTGTAATATTAAAGTAACCGCTTTTTACGACATGCATATACAGTACATATACCAAAATATTTTTTTTTATAATTTTTGTCTGTCTGTTTGTTCCGGCTAATCTCTGAAACGGCTGGACCAATTTTGACGGGACTTTCACTGGCACGGGACTTCACTGGCAGGTAGCTGATGTAGTAAGGAGTAACTTAGGCTACTTTTATTTCTACTAAATAATTTTTTTGTTAAATCTCACGCGGACGAAGTCGCGGGCACAGCTAGTTACATATATAAAGCCGTCTTATTCCATAGCGGAAATTGCTATGAGTAAATTGTTTTATTTTAAAAACGTTAGTTAAAAAATCTAAAACAAAGTTAATAAATGATTTACTTACTACTTATCAACGTGCGGCATTAATCTATTATAATATTAGACTTCATCGTTTCTTTAAACATCACTAACAAATATCACACGCCGCTGTCATTGGGCTCATTAGTATTTAGGTAATCTCATTTTAACATCAAAAGTGAACGATAAATGTGTTAATAGTGCTAAATTTAAACGTAATGTTCTTTTTAACTAATATTATGATGTAAGAAACTAGTTGAGTATATGTTTACTATATGCGTTTTGACTAATGCGTGCAAATCTTAATCATTTTATGTGTACCCGTTATTATAAAATATTCTAACTAAAATTCACTATAATTAGATAGTCACTGTAATAAATCTGCTAAATTGTATTTGTAGTTAGAAAGTTATATTAATAATAGTTTTGACGTTTGGTGCTAATTAATCAAAGGTTTTCCACGGCATCGTGTAGACATCGATGCACGCGTCGGCTACCCGATGTCCCGAGAACAACCTTTTAAATGTGTAAATCGTTTCTAAGTTAAATTTTCGTCCTTTACTTGAATGCCTTGGGCCGTGATGTTATTTAATTCCTTTGCACATATATACCTACATGTTATAAATATTTGGATTAATATTGTAACGTTTTATTAGCGATGAGGTAATTCGAAAATTACAAATTGTATAGGGATAACATATGTGACAAATCGACGTCTGGTCATTTGGAGGTTTTCGAATTTCGCCCTCACACACACACAAGATGAACGTCGTCTAGGCATCCTAAGCATTTTACCGTCGTCGAAGTCAAGATACTTGAAAGCTTTCAGCGTTTTTTTTGCTACATTGATATGAACCGTAATCAGATTCCTCATGTTATGTTATTATAAATACATTTGAATGTGAAATTAAATCATGTTACCTTGTTCTGTACATTTATGAGTATGATATTCAGACTATTTTTATAGTCATAATATGAATAATTAGCGACATCTGTCTTCCGAGAAGCATTACCGCCATCGGGTCTGCAGTCTAGTCATGCGGGATGTTGCAGTGTTACCAAAGCTGCTCTTAATTCGATGACGAAAATGACAATTCTATGCTATTGTGTAGTCAGCAATAAAAATAAAAATATTAAAATACTTTATTTAAAAATTAAAGGTCAAAAATTAACAACGTCAACTATATTGAAAACGATAAAATTGTAGTTAAATTTAATACCTATAAATATACTATAAGTTTTATCATTCATTTAATAATAGAATAATTGCAATACTAAGGATTTAGTTTAAAAGTGTCGCGGGTCATTTTCCAATCGAATTATGATGTAGAGTACCTACGAGTATGTGTAAAATCAATTATTGTAATTTTTTACAACGCCTATGATCAGGTCAAATGTAATACAAGATCCAGGTTTTATTAAGTAATTATGTTTCTTATAATTTTTTTCTTGTAGAAGCATTATCGATTTATAATAAATATAATTTTTTTGTGTTTTAAATATGTATTTTTCTCAGATTTTTTGGTCAGAGACAATACAACTCCTAAGTTGGTATGTCGTAATGTTGTATAATTGTAAATTCTGATGGTGATGGTATTAGGGACCTGTTATCACTATGGATTTGCTTGAATGTTACTATTACGATTCTAAATACGCTGAAATGTAAATCAGTGGTGGAAATATTATGTATAGCACAAAATTAAGTATATTTGTTTACTATGATGTATTGTTACTATGATATATTGGGTAGAGAAATTAAGTTTATATTGTATACAAAGGGTCCCTAATCGTGGTTGTATATTTTGAAATAAAGTAAGGTAGCCAGAATACTGGGGTGTGAGGGAATGTTTTGTGATATTACGTCGGTAGATGCACGTAGTGTTCTCGCGTTGCATTTCGCTTCGATGTTAATTTTATCGAGGTCAGATGTAAATGCAGCGTTTAAAACAATTGCAAATTATAGCTCCTTAATTTGTAATACATGAAACATGACGAAATGTAATAACAATACATCTCCCTCATTCTGTGGTGAGTACATCGGTCTGAGGACATTCGTGTGAACTGTGACGTGTGGTCGACGACACCCTCGTATGTTGTGATATAAGTTGATAACTGTTTTTGTTTTATTTTGCTCAAAGTTTTTTTTCGATCTGTGTACTTATAATTCGTGAAATTTGTAAGACTGTATTTAATTTTGTTATGTAAATTGTTAATCCCAGGTTACAAATATAGTTATTTTGAGATCGATGTATGTTTATTTCGCTACAAATAAAACGATGCGCTAGATAAAAATAAATTATTTATTCAAAGTTGAACGAATCGCATTCCGTCGGTGCGACCGGAGCTCGGGTCGATATGACTAGACTTTACACTCAACAATACTTAAATCATGTATACATAAACAATATTTCTGTACAAACAGAAAATCAACACTTAGTAATAACCGTTACTCTTCTACTTAATGTAAATGTAATTATAAACCTAATACTCGAGTATTAGAACAATTAAATCCACAAAAATACATAACACGCTGTCAGGAAATTAATTTTGTTAGTCTTGGCAAGTTTGGTACTAAACGACAAGTCTAACTTTGGGCGCCCGATGTTCTAACCGCGACGGGATCAGTCAATCGAATTAGCGTTTGAATTAAGTTTAATTCTCATTACAGCCAATATTTTTCTTTATACATGAACGGTGTAACTATATTATGAATATAGACTTCCTTGGTATTCAGCACTTGACATGAGGTCAAAGTTAGGAACTATTGATGTCGGTCGGTGGTGAGTTGCGCCGCACTAGAATTCCGTGTCACCTAGCACATTGTACATGAGACGTTTGAAAGAATTCGACTGTTGAATATGCTCTTCGTGTAGAGAATTTACCTGAAAAAGAAATTGAATTTATTTAGATTTTGAACAGAATACAGTGGTCTGTGCATATATTTAACTTTAACTACTCATACGTGGAGTGGTTCCCATGATACATCATGGTATATGTACACATCTTGCATAAATATTCCTCTCGGCCTGGATTAAAACCGTCCCTGGTTTGTTTATGTTGTTGTTTATTTTGTTGCTTATGTTGGTGCGTATAGTAGGCAGCTGCAATACTAATTGAACTACAGGGTTCTAGGTAAGCTTGCCTAGTCTGTACTTACGAAGGTCGTTTGCTTTCCTTTTGGAGTCGCATCCTGCTTTTGTTTCGGAGGTGGGACTGGCCTCTGTGAACACCAAAAAAATATTCTTAAGTCATTAGTTCGCAATGTAGATTTAAAATAAAACATTTACTGAAATCGTAAACTAGTAGCAGAAGAAAACTGATTTTTATAAACATTGTAAGAAGAGTACTGGCATTGATTTTAAAATTTATGATATCTTGTATATGGTGCGTAAGGGGCTCCATCCATCTTAGAATCGAAACCAACCAGTCCTGCTTTTAAGACTGTGTATAATATGTAGCGATGACACGCGGCGTGTTTGCTACTTTGATGGTTAATAGTACATAAAAAACGATAATTTCACTTGAACACTTCCGAGACGATTACGTATATGTGCTTGAGTACGATATTGCACCAAAATGTTTAATGACTGCAGCACCGGCTGGCCTCGCGTACCTTGTTTGGCGGTGCCGTGAACACCTTGGTCTGCACGGGTGTTGGCACTTCCTGCACCACGTCCCCGAGCCCTTCCTCCTGCAGGGCGCGGAAGGTCTCCGACTTTGCAGGGTCGTACTGGTACGTCGGCCTGTGGCTGCGGTGGCCGGGGGCGGGGGACGGTAGTTAGTTTTTAGTCGGTTAGCGGGCGCAACGCAGAGAGAAAATAATTAGACTCGTCTCAGAAACATTACGGGGAGGTTAGTACATGTACGGACGTTTAGTGTTTGTTTTTCAGGAAGGACAGGTCGATAAAAATACTAACATTAATCATGTAGAATATGTTCAATATCTTATAAATATTTATTAATACGTAATCTATAATAATTGATTATATCTAGGTATTAGATACTAGCTTTATAGTGACACATGGTCGCGAGTGGTATGGAGTGCCGTGCAGTTCGACACTTCGGTGTGGATCGAACGACGCGAAGTCGCGAAGTCGCCTTGCTGAACTATACGTTTATATAGTGGATACGTAACGATTATATTTAAATATTAAAGAATGGCGCGAATAGACAAGATCGAAAGAGTCGAAGGACAGCAAATAAATATAAAGAAGCATTAATGCGTCATGAGAGAAGATGGGCGTCGTCTGTCGGTTTGGCGGCGTTTCTAGTAAAACACTTGCCTCTTGACAACGTTTGGTCGTCCGTAAGGGCCGTTAGAGCTATGTGAGCAAAGAAATTCTTGTTATTAGATACACTATTATCACATCATCGTAAATTATCTTAAAATTTATTTTTATAAATTTGTATTTACTTCGAATTTATAATTTTACTCGTATTTTACTCGGAGTACACTAGTACACCTTTATGAACAGTAATCGAAAATTAAATTGAATATTAAACATGTTTTTACAACGAAAGTCGGAACAAAAGTGCTCTGTGTAGATTTGAAATGAAAAGCAACATAATTGTGCGATGGATTACAGAATTTAAACAGACTGGACAGGATTGAATGTTAAATGTGTCATTCAATCTGGAACGATGGAATTTGGGTTTTTAATACACCAATGTACATTAGAGCTTTGAGATAAATGGCCATTGCATGTATAATTGTAGAATGCCAGTTATTCTCTTTTGGCACTCGGCCATGCTCTTGAAATTCAATTCGAAGACGAACGTTGCTCGACCTTTGATTTCTGTTTTGAAATACCTAAGAATTTTTCTTTCACAGTTTCATTTTAGGATATTTTATGATTACTTATATTCATGTCGGACAGTAATACTTACGGTAGAGGCGAAGTTTGTTGTCTGATAGAATTGGCGATGTTTTGTTCAGAATATAGATTGATGGGAGAATTGAACTGCTTGTGCACCACCTACAAAATTAATAAATTACTCTCATTGTTGAGTAAAAATATGAACGAAATACCATATATGAATGAGAATCTAGAAGAAAGCAATTGTTCGACACCTTTCAGTGAATGCTACAATATTTCTCTCACAGCCTTACGAATACTGTAGGTAATCGGAATTTATTTGAAAAACAACTGCTTTTTTCCATTACCGTAGCAATCATGGACCATGACTGAGAATCAAGAAAAGGAAAAATGAAGTAAAACAGTACAAACTATGAAACCAACCCGATGATAGTATACAATAATGAAGAAGGAAATCCAAATACGATACCGACACATCAGATATGATTAGAACTGAGAACTCACTGCATTTTTAGACTAATTAATTGTATCATGAATTCATTACGTAAAGTAGATAATTATTTTTATTTCTCTATAGGCTGCACGATTATTCATTGGTAACAAGCTCCGGTACAAAAATATATCTGGACCAGTCAAGCAGCGCGTACTCTTAGTTTTATTAAAATATATCATGGTAAGGCAATCATAACACGCCACCCATACAGTGAATCTACAGTGTCGTAACCTTCGACTTAGTACTGGCCGAAGTAAATGAACAGTTCATGCATAAAGCTCATGATGTATTGGCATTGGCACGTGTCACACAATTCGTTTAGTGAACCACCTTGTTGGCGTCTTCGCCCACCACTCGCTGCAACACCGATTCTGCCACCTGAGTTTTTTCAAAAATTCTCAATATTATATAATGATCACCCAATTACAAGAATACTGAGTGTGAGTGTGTGGACTGTGAGCAGGCACTGATTTACAAGTAACATTTGAAATGTATTTATTATTTTATATTGATTTTATTACGTTTTAAACACCAATACATAAAGAACAGATAATACCTTGTAAGTATTAGAGAACTTAAAAGATGGTTTTTACACAAAATTGGTTGTTTCACAGAAAATACATAAATACGCAATATACGAAACTATTAGTGTACGTATATGCCAGTATCGTGATAGGAGCATACTTGTACGTATTTAAGATTTATTATTATTTACAGCCTTTGCCAAGAATACGATGAAAATGAGTTGGTGCACGTATACTTATGTCATCTGAATGTTGTGATTGATTGATGTATTAATTATTATAGCTTCGATCATGGTTTAAAATATAACAAGTGCGTAGATAGAAGTAAGTGGTTTTATATTAGGGCTTAGACGTAGAAAATTTTCAAACAAGGAGTTCATGGGACATTGCATATATGTATCTAGTTCGAGGAATTAATTGTAAATGGCTGAATTCGTTCCGAGGTCAATTTCTCAAATGGACGCATACATTGTGTCGGACTGTTACTAAATGTTGATTAACACCAAACATTTAGTACTATGTCTGTCTATAGACATCAATGCAATCAATGCTTCTATGTCCTCTGCTTCCAACGACTTATCTCAAACACCGTAACTATAACTTCACAATTCTATGACAGTATACCAGTTAGACCGTCGATATCTATGTCTACGACATCGGTTTTTTTATTCGTTTTTGGCTACGTTTTTTTTAGCCAATGCTTTAAAAAATACATAAAACTATCACGTCTAGAGTAGCGAATAATCGTTTTAATTTTATTTACATGCATCAGGAATTAAGCTATAAATATCATGATGCAATTTAAAGACAGGTATAAGTGGAAGACAACTAGCTGTGCGTTAAGTAGCTATCACTGTGGATCAATGCTAGCATTGGAAAGTGGAGTTAAGCACAACCATACACATGTTCAATGTTCGCGATTTTAGAGACCTAGTGTATAGAACAGTCACTGAGTTATGGCGATCTGGATAGAGGTGACCTATATTCAACCAATTAAGTACCGCAAACTATGTATTTTCATTGAAAATGGGTGGATGAACGTGTTCTAAATGGTTACCTTTTGCCTCATGAGTGTGTCACGGTAGTCGTGGTGTGGTGGCGCTCGCATCGCCGGGTTGGGATGGTGGCGCAGGTAGCTCTCCGTGGGACCCGGTTCGCGACGGACCTTCGCTCCCGGCAACACTAGAGGAGTCGTGCGGTACGGCTACAACATAATTAAACATATTAACTTTATGCAAACAAACAGCTTTTGTTGCTTGCAAAGAGCCAATAAAATGATTATAATGTCGTGATTATATTGGTGATTTTACTAGTATTTTTGAATCTTTCATTATATCTTCGGCTAACTTAAGATAAGCGTAAAGTCTACCCTATAATTGAAACATTGCGGCTAACACTCGTAGAGTCTACTAACCCTGAGGATGCTCCGTTTCGGAGCGAAACACGTGTTGGTGACGGTATGTATGTTTTTATTTACTTTTATTTATCATAAATGCATATTTTCTTTTGTATGTATCATAAATGCATGTTTGGTTTATGCATGTATAGAAGTATATACCATCAAACATTGTGCTTGCGGATTCTTGCAAAGGTACTAATTTAATTGATGCCCGATAGTGAAATTGTTTCACAAAATGTCAATACACGCAGTGACAACTTAGGAAAAGGTAGTGTTATTGTTTTCAGTATTTTTGTGTCAAACTTTATATAGATAATATTTGTTTTTAGATAAAAACCCGTACACAGAGTAATTTGTAACAAGTTTTGTAAAATAATACATAAGTAAGTTTTTTTCTTGAAGCAATAAACCCGACAGAGAGGTGCGTATGCATGCGTCCTAAATAACCATTTCAGGATTATATTTCGTTTCATTGGCAGCAAGTAATGTATAAAACTCTGATGAAACATTTACATAAGTGGTACTGCGCACACGATTGGCGCCTCCGCACGTTATTACGTCAAATAAAAAATGTTTTTCATGATCATGACACGTCTAAGTGTAACGATAAATAATTTGCAACCCTGATCGCTTGAGCGATGTGGCGCGTCTCGCGACTATTTATACCGCGAGGTTGTTTCATGTGGGTTATGATTTCTGACACCATTTCGTTATATTTCTGATTACACCTATGTGGGCCACGCTTTCGGTATACTCGTTTATATTTTAGCATCACCGGATGCAAGATTGAATTTAATTCGATTTCAAAGTGAAATTACAATTAAACTTTCCGCTGTAGAATAAAGTGTGTATCACTTCTTTTTAGAAACAATTCTTGCATCTTAGATACGATCTGAGCCTTAAATAAATTATTTTCTTCAACAGTATGGAGTTAATTTATTACTTTTATCATCTATCCGTCTTTATTGACACACAGTGACCGCTAATAACAATTTATTTTTTGTTTTCTTCATTGTGCATGTCTCTAGACTTACCTACAATACAGCTCATTGTTAGAAAGGTAAGAAGTTACATACTTAAAAAAAATACTTCGTTATGGAGCAGGTTTAAATACTGAAGTCATCAGAATCAGAGTTACAGAATTTTCTAAGAATTTACGGTATAAGCCAAATTATAGTCTGTATTTTGGAGGCCAGTTATAAACATTAGCGCCGGCAAACGCTGTAAACTCTGCCATTATGCAAACAATGAGTTTCGACGTTTATTCTCGTCCGCTGCATGTTTATAGTGCCTTAGATTTTGAAGCTATTGACACAATTTCACATTATGGTTATTTGTATAAAATGGAAACATACTTATCTGTTTGGCTACATAAACCGATATTGGATTCATTCAATGTACGTTTGTAGGTAGTTGTCATAAAATGCATGAATATGATTAGATCAAATTGTTTCAAAGTATCATCTATAAATGTAATGAACGTTAAAAATTCACGGTAAATACATAAATGTACCAACTATATATTATGTAGGATATGTTTATTATCTATAAACACGAGCACACGGGTCACTTGATGGTAACTGAACACCGCCGACCTTACACATTCGTAATAAAAAGCGATGCTGGTCGAGTGAAAATCGATGCACCAGCTTCTTGATGGATGCAATATTGGATCTAACACCCATCTTGGAAAGAAATATCAATGTTTAAAAAACTTGTGACGTGGTAAATTGAATATGTACGTTAAATACCTACTTGTAGGTGAAGAATATCGTTCAATTCCTAAACTTTAGTTTTGCTGTCAACACTGCGTTACATGACATTGAGGCGAAAATAGCGATCACAGCCGGCCATTTAAATTATAACAAAAACATTTGTGACTTTTGTGTAGATAATGAAAAACGTTAATTTATTTTAAAACCATTATGTCACGCTTATAATTTTAAACACGGATAATGTGGTAGTACGTAATTTTATGTATAGAATGGCAACTTGTCGCCGAATGCTGCAAGGCCCGCGTGGAATGAACACAGTGGGCCATACACTACACTATACACACAGGCCCATGAAGACGATCGTATAAGAGCTTGCACAGCAGAAGCTTCGTTGTGTATAAGTTGTCTGTCGAGAATGTTTTAGTACTTCAAATTACCATGTAACCCGAATACCCCACAGCCTTAGAGCATCTTTTGGAAGTTTCCCTTGAATATAAAAAAAGTATTCCCTACATGTAATATTTATAACAACTGCGTCTACCATTATTATTGCAGTTGCTTCTTGTTAATGCATCAAAAATAAAAAAGTTTTTATTTAATAGCAAAATAACAAAAGCAGCGTAAAAAATTCTCAATAGTGTAACTGCACGGTAATTCAGTAATTCACTAATCAGACTGGCGATGAGTTCATTATAATGGTAAAATTTTATCGTGCTGATGTGTATTGGGTTAGTTGATAAGATGGTTGTGTGCAGTTACTCCATTTTTTCTATCAGTTAAACGTTAATTTTGTTTCATGGAATTAAAAGTAGTTATATTTGATAACCCTGTTGTATAAAGTAGGGCATCCACGCCCCGGTCTAGTTTTGACTTCGAGACGCATCCAACCAACTATATATGAGAATAAGAATCTTCTGAATATTCTCAAAGGTTTGAGAAGTTGGCTTGCTCGTAGTTAACCCTCGGAATTTTGACAAGAGATTAACATTTTTATTTATAATCATGCAGTACCCAAATTCACGATGTGATGGAATGCTGGCAATGTTGTATTAATATACTTTATGTTAAAAATGAGTGTAGGTCAAACCCAAAAATCATCCATTTGTATTATTTTAATGAAACTTTAGATGCAACGTGAATTCCCTCGTGAAATATTACACCATAAGCAGACTAATCTGCGAAAAATTTTAAATTATCATTGGACGTTAGAGAATAAGCATTATTTTAACTATACCACTTGCAATTAAAGTTCACATAATTTAAAAATCCATTAGTAAGTATTGTTCGAGGGCACATCACCGTTTTAAAACGATTTATATCACTAGAGTTACAGAAGACTGTAGGCATAGCGCTAAGTATGGCGGGCAACGAACCCAGTTGGAGACGACTTCATCCTCCGGATGCTTTGGGTCTTGGTACCCATTTGGGAAGAAATTGGGGTTCACTGCCATTGTAGTAAGTAGCACTTGGACGGACGAGTCGGAGGGCGAACGGTCGCGGACTGCGTCTCCAGTCGCTCCCACCCGGTAAACAACATGATTTCTATGCAATCTATTTTGGCAATATGACGGGAAAATAGGTGTCGGCGTGGGCGTGAGCCTCCACGCCATCGGAGCCTTGCCCACTATTCGCATGAAATATTCTTTATTAACCATTTAGTGATTTCGTTCTGCAATAAAAATGTAAAGTGCAAAAGTAATCGACTGCGAAAGTAGCTCCTACGCGAGTATTTCATGTCACGATCTTATGTACAAGTAAAAAAATTGTATATATTTTTTTTGTATCTTGTTCATATTTATTTTTCGTATAGTACCGTTTGCTTTATTTCAGTGTTATTACTCAACCAGTGTGCTAAGTACGAGAGGCATGTCCTACTAGAGACGATGTCGTGACGAGCTATTATTGCGGTGTGTGATTCAGTGAATAGATTTAGCGAGATTGTTCTGGATATGTGCTGTGTGCAGTGCTCCAAACGTTTCATAAGTCCTCGTTTCCAGTTGCTAGTCTTCAACTAACGTCTTATCCCACTAATAGTGTCGTTTTCGATTCCTCTAATTAATAACACGATAATATCATGAGCTTTGGCACTTCTCCAGGCTTGAAAGCAGCGGTTTAGTTTAAAAACGGCGCGGTTAACCTATTTCTTCTTATTTTATCGTTTTTTTTTTGTATGTGAGTTAGTAGAAATTGTAGCAATAAAAAAATTTACAAACGTAAAACGACAATGCCTCAAAGGCAAACTATGTACAAGAAATTTTATTTTAGAAAGGAACAAAAAAATATTGAGGATCGCGAATACGAATTTAGCTATTGGCAAGTATCCCGCCACGTGTTTCTTATACAAATTGTCTTAATACTGACTATGTAAGACATAGATTAAAAAAAGATCTTATCACTGCATACTTCCTTGACTATGTGGATATAATTTTATCGATATGTTATATCACAAGCAAATTACATTACATATAGGTACATAGGGGTATGTTAAATGATTTACTTTTTCAATTCAATTAATATAATGCCATCTATGTTTTCTTATCGAGTTATACTACCAGTCAATATTATGTAAAAAAATTATACTACCAGTCAATATTATGTGAAAAAATTTCCTAGTGGTCTAAATGTTTGTTCTCGGGTTAAGGGTGTTTGTAATGTCTTGTAAACGTTTATTTTTATTCCTGGTTTCATACTAGCACAATATTTACAATTTTTTTTGTAGGTACACTGATTTGTTGACGACAGAATTCGAGAATAGAGTTCCAACTATCGTGTTTTTATTCAGCAAAACATTCTAAGACCGAATTCAACTCAAGCCAAAGTTGTACGAACACAGTATATGAATTAGATAAGTAATAAAAAAATATTAGAAAAAGTATTCTTTGTACTATGATATAATGGACTTCTGTACCAAATTAAAATTAAATAAAATTTTAAATTAAAGTACATTCCAACGTTTTATGACGTGATTGAAAAACAAATATCCAATCAAACTTAAGTTCACTTTTATAATCATAGCAACACATTAGTGTGTACATTATCCACCAATAATATTATATAGACAGGTAAGGAAAGTGGAATATGAGCAAGATATGTAATTGACATATAAACCTTAATCCTTAGTTTGTAAGTAAACAGCGGCACAGTTTTATTTGAAATGAGTCGAATAACGTTAAGAAGATGAGGTATGGCGCAAGTTTCCTCTTGTGTGAGATCGCTTGTCTCTGTACCTATCACCCTGTACAATTGACACACACTGACATCGGTACTGGTGCATGGAAGTAAGATTCTTCACCGGCCTGATTGGATACCACCAGCCTTCCAAAATTATCTATGAAATGTATGTAAGAAGTTACCGGTGGATGAAAAGTAACGGTGATGTCAATAGGTGTCATACTTATCGGCAAGCAGGTACCTACCGAGTGAGGCGGTCATGTTCGAAGTTGACGTATGAGTACATAACGTATGAGTATTGTTCATAATTTAGTTAATATGTTAAGGTGCACTATTTATAATAAACGACGTCATTTACGACCTTCGTTTGATAATTTCAGTTAAATTCCAACGAAACAAACTGGGTCTACGTGACGGTATCAAAATTGACTGCACTCCGACATAAACGATATGACAGCAAAAGCAGCCAAATAAATTGGCAGTGATACAACTTTTACGATGACTTTCAGGTCCCCAATTGCAGTCAGAATCGTGACAGAAATAGGCAATAATTAAGAATTGTACATAAAAATCTCAAATTCTACCTTGTTATCCTCATTACCCTAATGAATGAAACTTAAGAATGATGGAAAGGTGTAACTGTGTAGAATTTCATTAAAAATGTTACATATTTTCATTCATGAAGTACTGATAGTGTCAGATTTACCTTAAAACAACATATAGAGCGCTAACATCTAGGCACCTCTTCATGTCTGTCCCCTTATTTATGTTCTAAACTCCGTATCAATTACTTCTTCATTTAAGTACATACTCTAAATCTTTAAACAAAATCGTTCATTTCACCATTAAGCCATAAAAATTAGAACACCAACATATTTTACTATATTTTTTTAAATGTTCAACATATTAATTAGAATACCTTTTAGGTCACTAAGGAAGAATGTCTAGAAAGTTAATTGTTAAGGGGTGAAATGGGATGAAAAAGTATGTAAGGAACTTTATCTCTAATCTAATTATTTGTATTTAGTAATATTCCAAATAGTTTGAAATATGGGATCTGTGGAATGTTAAGTTTGTTTGGACAAATCTGATGAGTTATAGTTAACGTATTACCGTAGCGGATTTTTATTGCTGTAAAATGCTGTGAGATGACTTGACTTATAAGGAGTGATGTGAATCTAGTTGCCCACAACACAGGGAATCCTAGTGTAGGAGCTAGAAACCAAAAAAATATGTTAAAAAAGAAAAAACAATAAATATTTTTTCATTTTCATTTTCATGTGTATAAAAAAAACTCAAATCGCAGAGATGGCAAAGTTAAATGTACACATCTAATTATTTGCATTTAAAGCATTCTATTCGTAGTATTCTGTTCAAAGTATTCATTCATAAAGAAAAAATGAGTTTTCAAACATTGCACCTGACACGTGAACCTTGAGGAGCCGAGATCTTAAATAGTTGAAATAGACAGTGTAGTAATGAACTCTGTTTAAATGTGTCTGAATCTATTGAAACTATTAATAACATTAATGACAAGGATGTCTGAAAATAATAGTGCCGAAACCAGGTCCGCACAGGTTTAAACTTATGTAATTACCGTGTGTTGTTTAAAAGATGTGCTGAGGAGTTTCTTTCGCCGTTTCTTCTCCTCATTATTAAATCACCTTTTCGAAACGGTGGTAGAAGCAAAAAAAAATACGTTCATAAGTGTATTTACTGAATACCTATATGATTAAATGATTTTGAATTTGAATTTATTGGGGGAACAAAGTTGCAGGCGCTTGCTAATTATTTTTCAATCATTCTTTTCTTACATTTCGCAGAGTTTGGGGTCGAAATAATATCGTTTAGAACACTTCTATAATATGCGTTATAACCGACATCTACTTTTTAATGTTATTGTATAACAATATTGTTGTCAATGAAATTGAAATATTTCGTCATATTATTATTTTTTTATCATTATAAGGACTAGCGAAAAAGCACACGGGCCACTAGATGTTAAGCGGTCCTCGTCACCTATGGACATGTGCAACCCGAGAGGGGTCACCTATGCATCGCCGGTCCTGAAAGAGAGCTCTTTTTACGCCTCTTTTGAAGAACCCCATGTCATAGCGCTGCGAGAAGACCTCTGAAGGAAGCTTATTCCTCAGTTTACATGTACGCGGTATAGAAGTTTGCTAAATTCGGACTGGTGAGCCTTTGTTCTTAAAATTAGGTGAAGACGGCCAACACACTCTTGGCAAACATCTATGGGTTTTGCCTATGTCGTGGAGACTCGAGCCCCAGTGTTTATTTATTTATTTATTTATTTATTTATGATACACAAAACAGAATACAATCAGTACAAACAAACAAAATAATATGATAAAATTAAGAGCTAGATCATATTCCTTAGGTATGTGTACACTTCTTGATCAAGAAATTCTCAAAGCAACAACAAAAGTATAATATCAGTATGAAATTTATTTTAAATATTATAATGTACATAGTGACTAATCAGTCCTGCTAAGGATAGCTAGGACTTCTCTTTTAAATTTATAAATATTGTTATTAAATATATCTAGACTGTCATTATTTTTAGTGATTATGTCATTATATAGGCGACACATTCTGGCAGTAGGGTTATAACAAGAAATTTTATTTGTGTACAATTTTAATGAAAATGGATTAGAGAAAGGGTCTCGAGATCTGGGATTAGCGTTAAAACTTATTGACGATAGAAGTGTTGCGGAATTTACTGAGCCGTGTAGAACATTAAACAGATAAACCATATCGTGATATTGACGCCGTGACTCCAAAGACATCATGTTGAAATAACTTAGCTTGTCAAAGTAAGTCTTCAAAGTTCTACTTAGGCCGAGTCTATAGCACAAGATATTTAAAAATCTCTTGAGATTTTTTTCAATTCTGTCAACGTGTATTTTATAGTACGGGGACCACACTGGAGCACAATATTTAAGAGAGCAGCGAATAAGGGAATTATAGATATGTAATAGACTACGGGGGTTTTTTAAATCTTTAGTTATTCTGGTGACAAATCCAATGTTTTGTTAGATTTTGAGGTCAGGTAATCGTAATGTGGGCGGAACGTTAGTTTTTCATCGAATAAGATGCCTAACTCCTTTACTACGGCTTTTCTTTCTAAAATGTGACCGGAAAAATTATAAGTTGCAATAATTTTGTTATATTTAGAGGTAAAGGATATAACTAAACATTTTTTTACATTAAGAAACATGCAGTTTTCATCACACCACCTTTTAATGGAATCTAAATCAGCCTGAAGCAATAGGGTATCTGAATAAGATTTAATATTACAGTAGATCTTTAAATCATCTGTATAAAGCAAACTGAGGCAATTCAGACGGTCTACTAGGTCATTAATGAAAGTGATGAAGAGTAGAGGCCCTAAATGAGAGCCCTGGGGCACGCCTGATGTTATATCTGTTGGTGATGATATGAAGCCTTTGATGGCGATCAGTTGGCTTCTCCTATACAAATAGGATTCCACCCATCTAAGTAAACTGCCATGTATACCGTAAGTTGCCAATTTGGCGCATAGTAAAAAATGACTTACTTTATCAAACGCTTTAGAAAAATCTGTATAGATACTATCCACTTGACCTCTCTGAGCAAAAGTTTGACACAGATAATGTTTGTATACTAGTAAATTAGAAGTGGTTGACTTGTTCTTCATAAAACCATGCTGTTTGGGAGATATCAAAGGTTCTATATGGTAATACAAGGAATCATATACAAGTGATTCAAATAAAGAAAATATGCTGATTGGCCGATAACTTTCGCAAGAGGATTTGTCTCCAGATTTAAAAATGGGAATTAAGTGAGCTGTTTTCCATATAGATGGAAAAATACCTGCCTGTAAGGAGAAATTGAATAAAATTAGTAAGGGCGTACTTAATTCTTTACCACACTTCTTAATCAGGATAGGTGGAATGCCAACAGGCCCGGCTCCTTTTCCTGGATGTTGGAGTGTTGGGGTGTTGCTACAGTTATTGGTTGTTGTACTGTTCTATACTTCACCTACTGTCCTTATATCGGCTCACTGCCGTACATGCTGCACACGCGTCTGTCTCCGTCCGTAGTCCCAATCAATCAGACTGCTTCCAAGGGGCAAGTAATGCCCTGTTCACTACTTGAGGGTAGGGGTAGATGCCTTGTTCCCCCACCACGACACATTGTGCAGCGTGTACGCATGAGACGACAGAATCTACATTTATTGACATACACTAAAGTTGTGATGATGATGAAACGTTAACTAAGGGGTCTAAAGTTGTTTTGTCACGCAAAGGAAAATCATTTGCGCACATCTGCCACAAAGATAAAAGATCGTACCTGACTTGTGATGGACTCGTCGATGGTCTCGTCGGTGCGTGTGGAAGTTGGTGAGAGTAGCAGCGACCTATATTCGCCCTCGTGCTGCGTGGGGAATGGTGACAGCTGCGGCGCCGGCGTGCTGCGCGGCAGTGATTCCGGCCCGCGGAATGCGGCCGCCGGTACTGGGCTCGTAGTCCTATGTTTAAAAAACAATCAGTCTATCGAAAACATTAATTAGCAAGTGCATTTGCCTTTGTTTCGTACGTATCAGTAAACATAAGTTCCGCATTCTGCGTTCTATATGGTTATTCTCTAATCCGGGGGATTATATTGTCAGCTCGGTCTAAGGTGAGATTTTATGTTTTTTTTAATGTAACTAGTCAACAATCGCATTGAATTGCCATCTAATGGTAAGTCTTCACCGTCGCCCATGAATATCATTAACTAAAGGCATCACCGCCGCGTTGCCAACCAAAAACGAAACTAGGGACTGGCATTGCGACCAAATGACGTATGAAACAATTCACAGACGGTTTTAGACAACGGGTGATAGCTAGCCAGGCGGATAAAATACCCAACCAATATGCAAGAATCGTCGAGATTAAATTGGGTATTACACAGCCCAGTAAACTCCAACATAAGCGACCGTTTGTCATAGTCTCGTCCGTTGTTCAACAGGGAAGTTGGTTTGGGCTCAAGGGTGCATGGAGCCCCTTGACACCACATTATTATTACATTAAGAATTATTCTTAATCTAATCGTAATAAATAGATTAAACACGGTAATTTGCATTATTTTAACATCTTTAGATCAATCTTAATATTTATTATTATAAGGATTCTCTAAATAATCAACAAAGAGTTTGTTGTGGAGGAGATTACAGAATTACCGAATTGAAGCGCTTCATTAAACTATAAGTATATACCTATGGGTACAAAAATAACATCAAAGAATTAATACGATAAATCTATCTGGAAAATCCATTACAATATTTAGCGTGGGCGTAGTCAGATGCCTTAAAAAGACAATTTGCGGATTGTTGCAAAGTAAATGAATACTAATTTAATGCTAAGCTTAAACTTCAGTCTTTTTGTATAGTGTTTTTAAACAAACAAAACGCAATTTGGTTAGTTGCCTAATGTTTCTCTTAATATCATAAGTACTTGATTGACAGTATTACCTCGGATTTGGTAATGAGAGCATCAGTTGATGCTGACCGACTTTGGTCGTAACAAAACAATAAAGAATTCCAGAGTCTTGCCACGTTCTAGAATTCTAACTTAAATTGAATGCTTTATTTATACATACTTCTTTAAATTTAAACATTATAAAAGTAGTTTTCAGTATTTTGTCTCTACTTTGGTCGAACAGTATTTTTACACCAAACCTAGACTTCATGTAATTTTTTTCGTTGAATGGCTCGTAGGCATGAGAGGAGAACATATGTTACATACGATATTTATAGTTAGTACTGTTGCTAGACGTAAGAAATGTAGTCGAATATGAGCGACATGAAATACATCCAGGCAACTGTTTAGTCTATTTCAACGAAAGGTTTTAACACTATTCGTCAGAATTTAAATCGTCAAATAACAGACATTTTTGTTAATTGATTTCAATTATATGACGGATTGTTATTAATAATAAACAGGTTCTGACGTTTAGTGTTCCTTGTTCCAAACAATGAGAATTGTTTACCTGTACGACGCAGCGGCGAAAGGTATGGGCGAGCGCGGCGCCGACGGAGTTCCCCTCGGGCCGTCACGTTCGACGTCCCTAAACATGCCTCGCGTGTCATTGAGATCCTCATGAGACATTATGTCGTTTGATTCTCCATGTCAAACTGAGAGATTTAAGGGTAAGCGCAGATTAGGCTGAAACTGTTTTGAATGCTCGGATGATGATTTTTAACCTCACATAGTTGGGACGAATCACTAAGTCAAACACTCATGCCGTAGAGAGCTAAAGAGCTAAAATTATTAATTGCATATGTAATTTTTGGATCCGATAAAGGCTATACTACTGTCTACTACTACGGCTGTCTACTTAGAAAACCTAACCTGCGCCTGACTCTTTAAATCTAGTGGAAGACGGTCGTGACCATGTTTTCAATATCAACATGATTTAGTAAGGTTTTGGCTTTTTTTTAGTTTTAGTTCCCGTATGCAGATTAAAACACGTGGATTCAAAACAAACTACAAAAGAAGTCATTTTATCATTAATTATTCTAAACATTACTATATTAATTAAATAATAATACATTGGGTGTTTGTCCAATAAACAAGTGAAATTTTTACGCACTTTCACTTCGCAGTTATGAAGCACCTCGTTTTGGCTGTAATTCCGGCAAATAAAATCGCCAATTCTAGTATTCGCTGATTTAGGACTATTTCTGCTATGTGACATCTTTAAAAGTAGTTTGTTCGAACAATTTATGGTAAAATGAAATTAACATTCTGGCAATTTATGCAACAGAATATTATCGCTGTATCTGAACTTACCGCGATATGCATGATTTATCTGGCAACCTGGTTTGTTATTTTCGTTGACAAAATGTTAGCTTATCTAAAAATACATTTACTTTCACAATACTTTTCATTGTAGTACAAATACAAACACATACATAGATACAACAAACGCGTATAGAGAATTCTGGACACTTCTCTATGCGCGACAGAACATCAATGAATAGGGCATTCAGGATTCATAAAAACATATATTGTGATATAAAGTTAACATGCAGACAACATTTGATGTGAATAATATGTATTATAGTAGATATTTGCATTCATCATTTGTTGGAAAATGTCTTTGTTTCTTAGCAATTTCAGGCGTCCCACTGTATCAAATTGCACGTATTTGACATCAATTTCATGCTAATACAGAAAAAACTAAGGATTCATTTCGGGGTACGTTCGATGCAAATGCTCGAGGTACTGTATTATCGAGAACATGTTCATTTGGTATTTTAATATTTAGTATAAATTTACGTTTGTCGGTAGTGTATCAAGCGTAACTTTAATTATGATAACAGAGGCAATATTTCTGCAGTACGTTCATATTTATTTTGAACGCATCGAGGTAAACCTGGCTGCAGTTTCAGTTCAAATATACGACGAGGTTAATTCATTAGAAATTGATTTAAATGCTACATAAATTTGCAAACAACTGGACATTTCGGCCTTCTTTACTGAAATTCTTGACTTGAATTTGAAACGGTAGTAGAAGCAAAAAACTGACGTTCAAAAGTGTATTTACTGAATACCTATATGATTAAATGATTTTGAATTTGAATTTGAAAAAAAATATTTCGTACGTACCTAGCTGGCAAAAATTACATTTACATAATATATGTATAATAACGTTTGCGCAATAACGAAAATGTTACGCTTGATTCCGTACCCTGATTAAATACACATTATAAGTCATCTAGGAAATAAGTACGGGACAATATGACGACACCTATAGGCGGTCTTACTCGGCTAATTCATGATAGAAGGTAGGCGTGGGCACACGGCCTACATAGCTGCCCGGCGAACGCGGCAATGAGTACAGGTGAGGACTGGAGCCACCCCTGCGGTCACACTGAACAATCATCACCTATTCAACATTTCTACGAAAGATGCAGCAACTTTTTCCACAACATATATTTCATTCTTCCAATGAAATTTCTTGACGCTAATAATAAGGATATCTGGATAACCATTAAATCCTAATTTAAAATCATATGACCAATGAAATGTGGTATTGTCTATTACCTATAGACACATAACATTTTATTCTGAACTGTAATTTCACGATTTTAACACATTCGTGGATAGGTGGTCACAATAGTGATTACCATAAAATTTAATAGCTCGAGGCGCATTGTCTATGAATAAGTTAAGACAACAAAAGTAATATCCTGTAATTAACAACTATTCGAGTCGAGATATTCATGGCATCTTCGAGCATGAATCAGAAAATTCCTATAAAGAAAAGATTAACGATCATGCATATTATTTTAGTGGTATTGTTTCATATTTTAGGCATACAATTTTCATGATTGTTCAAGGTTGTTGTTGTTCTAAGTTTAGAGAACTTGTACTAATTGTCTTACCTTTGCACAACCAATTTGATCTGTTTAGGCGCGTTCCTGAACAAGTTCTGTGCGTCCTCGTGTCGTAGGTCGCGTGCGTCGTAATCATCAATTTTCGCAATGATGTCCCCTCGCACCAGCTCGCGACCGGCCGGCGCACCAGGGGTCACCTGAAACGATAATAAACAAATCACAATTAATATACATGGTATATAAATGGTATATTCATACATGTCAAATTGGTTCGTATAGTAGAATGTCAGTCGAGTACTAAAGCAGGTCTCTCCTCAGGATTGTACTTGTAATGTATGTATGTATTTAGGTAAAATTGGTCGTGGTGGTATCTGTATGTTGGTGATCAGTTATTTTTCTCTAAATGCCACGGTGACCATATGGTAGCACATTAGGATACTATACTATTGAAATAGATTACGTATTTCAGTTCAAAGTGTGTGGTGCTTCAAATTGAAGATGAAGGATGCAAATAATATAAACAATTCACAGTTCACTGAAGAATAAAGAAATCATAGTAATATAAACTGTTTAAATACACAAAGATGTTGAAAACGAGATTGAATATTTTTCTTTTAAGAGCAATGGCCGAAAATTTACAACGATGGCTATAGTTGTTTAAGTGTATAGTAAAACACGCTATTTACCTATATGTGTGTCCTTTTATCAGACAGAATAAAAAAATTTCAGCTATGACCCGATCTGTGTGTTTGTGTGTGTGAGAGTGGTAGTATGTGTTATAATTGAAACTTGGTTATCCAAGCAGGAATCATTATACTACTGAGCTACAATAAAAGATATACATAAGTGTTGTTAAAAGTCATCTGATTCATACACGTCAGTGAATGGAACCCTGACATTTAAAACCCTGGACTATGTCACAAGTATCTCGCTATTTTTCAAGGTAAAATATTTCCTGTACATTTGTCTAGGGTAATGACATTACATTTTCAGTTCATATGAAAAATACCTTTACATTTACATCAGACCTATTATTTATACGTTTTGATATGATTTTATGATTTGATTGATGATTGATGAGTTGACTACTCTACTCTACTAAATGCGTGTGCTTCCCTATAACTAACGAAGTTTGGAACAACAACAACAAGAGAAAAAAAAATGGAAACCGATGGAAAATTGTATTAATTTTTACCGGGAGTAGGGCCATAAATTATGAATTTCTCGTAGTAAAATTTAAAAGTTAAAAAGACGAGCATTAAAATCGATGATCAGAGTGACCTTGGGACTGGGCGAGGGGGAGGTGGGACGTGGGACGTATGCTATGCACCGAGTTTGGCGAGAAGCCAGGCTAAATGCGTCCATCGACGTTGTCGAGCCAACCGCTACTGACATTTTTATCGAAAACAACCGCTCGAGACTGAGAAGGCCGACGAATGGACATCTAGATCTAAGCAAATCCATCACACTTCCTCCGAGTCAATGGCGAGGACATCCGACTGTATTTATATGTGTCAAACGTAAGTGGTGGATGTAAAATTCTTTCACGACGTCATTTCAACTCTTTCGAGGAGATCAAGAGGAGGTTAGGTATATTTTGCTCTTACATGTTGGCGGATGTCAGAGCTTACCTAACGTATCCACGTAATAAATCTGCGTCAAAACCAGACGTCATTCGTTTAACATGAAAAATATATCTTAATTAGGTCAATCTAAAATAATTGCCTATTTCTGAATAAGAATACATTGAGCTTTAATTTTTTTTTGTTATATTCAGCTATCCGCGTCATAAAAAAAAACGTGTTAAAAAGACAATTCTTTAATCTACTGGGTTTTTAACTAATACAAATAAACAGGTTTATTTAGGATTGTGTCTAATATTATTATTAATGTCGACGCATTAACAATAAAAGCGTTTCCATCAATTTAATATAAAATAAACACATCTGCTTAGTTACACTGCAAAATCGTAAAGAGAACGATAGATGTAACGTGTCGATTCAATAACATTCAACATTTGCGGAATGTTGAAATATGGGTACTAAAACTGAATAGGCCTCTTCGACTAGAAAATTCGAGCACTGTGTGTGATATCTGGGAAGAACCACGACCTTTCTACAATAACTCAGAATCTCTTCTTACGGAGGAGATCTTGGTGGATGAAAATTTCAGATCACCGGATTCTTCTCAAAAAAGGTAATAACTTTATGAAGATTTCTCTCCATGTCAAAAACATCTTCGTTACCACACAGATAAACCTGTGAAAGGTTGTGAAGGTGAAGATGATGACAATCGGTAACAAAGTAGTGAAGTGGAAGCTCTTATGAAATTAAGTTGAACGATTCTTCGATAGTTTTATCGTAAAACAATTATTAAATAATAAAACATCAGTAGCCCTGATATTTTCGAAGACAGCACTAGGTGTGTTGAAAAACACAAAGAAAAATCCTGAGACCACAAAACCCGGAATTTATCATTTTATCTTGATACCGGCTACCTATGTAGTAAAATTGTTACAGTTCTCAAGGTTTATGGTCAGACAACAGCTTCAGGAAGGAGTTGATGGAAACTGACAGTTAATTAAAAAAATATGTTCTTGTTTACAGGTCAATAAACTATACTATTAATAAAACTGAAACGGGGTCGAGTATGTAGAAAAAATACTTTTTAAAAGTTTATTGTAAGTATTATTAACGATAACGAAGAAAGTCATGATGGCAATTATACATATCTAATTATGATATCTAATTCTAATTTATTTAAAACTAGCTGTGGGTACCTTGCTCGCGTTGCTACGCCACCAACTAAAATAAATTTGAAGGAAAGACATTACACAAATATTCAATTAATTTTGACTTCACGGCAATATATGAAATTCATTGGAATGTCAGTGGCGCCATCTGTCGAAAATTGGTCGTACCAACTCAGAAACCTTCGTGGGCTCATGCACAACAACTTTGCTAAAGATCATAACATGATCAAATGCATAGTTTACGATTCTATAAAGGACATACAGACAAACATTCATTTTTATATATATAGATAGATGTTGGAAATACACTGATGTACATCATTTTTACTAGACATTTACGTTCGTCACATTTTACTGTTTTAAAGTTGTCCTACTTTTACGAATCAGAAATATGTTCAAAAATTACAATAGCTGTAGGAAACAGATAAAGCTTTGTAACTTTTTTCTGAATAGAATGTCCACACTAAAATTAAGATCCTATCGTGGGAGCACATTTATTTCCAATGATGAAAAGTGCCCTAGATTAACAAATAGACAGAGAGCCCAAAATTGCAAAAACATGTTTTTAGCCTCTATATAAATAAGAAAGTCCACCATCATTAAAATTAGCAAAAAATACTTGATGTCCCTGGATTTTTATATGAAGCAATAGCTTCTAAGCCAAGTTGTTACATCTGGGCTGGAGCTGCCAAAAGTCATCTATCTGTGTTGGATTCGATGGAGAGGCGCGCAAAGAGGCTCATTGGTAACCCAGATCTGCAAAGCCTTGAGCACAGGCGCAGGGTTGCCAGCCTCTCGGTTTTCTATAGGGTACATTTTGGAGAGTGTGTGCAGGAATTGTTCAAATTGATTCCCCCATCACCGTTCCTCCATCGAACAACTCGACGTACGGCAGGTATCCACCCTTTCGTACTGAACCTACCACCTGCACGGACGATGCGGTTTGCGTCCTCGTTTATTATGCGCACTGCAAAGGACTGGAATAACTTGCCCGCGTCTGTGTTCCCGGCTACTTACTATGTGGGAGTCTTCAAGGGGAGAGTGAATAGGCTATTATAAGTTGGTGCGTTCACCATCTTAGACTTCATCACCACTTACCATCAGGTGGGATTGTTGTCAAACAAGAACTTATTTTATGTAAAAAAAAAAATTAAACTAGTGTTCTATTACCGCTCAATATGACTGAAATGAAAAATAACAAGTAATTTTCAATTCGAGGTATCGTTCTTACAACTATTCTTAGTCGTAGTTTAGTCTAAACATACTATATTTATATTTAATTCATAATCTCGTTTAATTGACTCATCTAAACCAAATGTCGGGAAGCAAATAATGGGGCAATCAAAATATTTTATCGCAAATAAAAAATAATGGGCTGAAGGTCGTTCAGTGTACTAGATCTACTGTAACCAAGGTCATATCGAGATAAATGCAATAGACATCCGGTGTATTTTCGTTCATCGAAAATTTTCCAGATGTTTCCAGTCTGACATCATTCTGATGGGTAGCTAATTTCTAACATCTATCGTTGTGTAGTCTCTTGGATTCTTTTTGAATTGCCATTATTAAGATGCGAGACAAACACCTTATTTTTCCGACTTAGTTTTCTGCCAATACAGGTGTTATAATTGGGGGTAAAAACTAATTTAATATCTCTTATTAGTGGATACCTGAAATTCGTAATTATTTCAGAATTCCTTTATCCTTCCTTTTGTGATTTTGTCTCTTATATCGTACTGCTTTTAAATATACGTCATAAATCTTTTGTCCTTCACTTATCCAAGGTATTCAGAAGAGAAACCAGAACCAGCAGCGGAATTTTGTTATAGGTTGACGATGATTTTCATTATTTCATTGTATTACGAAAGTGCCAAACGGAAAAGGGTAGGTAAAACAGTGGTTATATATGTTACATGTCCGATATCGTAACCTAATCTAAGACTGATGTGGATTAAGTTTTAGGTTCAATAGAAAAAAATTACAAGTTTATTTATTTACTTTATCCCATTTTTACAGCTTAACATTACAGGTTACTAATCCAATGTACTACAGGATACTAATATTAATCTAATAAAACAAATAAAACTAAACTAATCTTAATATTACTTAACAATAACAAATTACATGAAGTAGAGCTATTGCAACTTTACTAAATTGATAATCATGATTGATTTATTGTATGATGAAATAAAAGGGCTCGTTCCTCGTTATAAGAAATACAAAATCATATTGTTAAAAAATCATTCTTAAAAGATATTAAAGAAAATTAACTCCAATAACACCCAGAAAAAATACTTCTATGACACAAAGAATGTCATGGATGGACAGGACACTAATAATTTTTAGTGAAAGAATATGACTATTCGAACGTGTTTACGATGTTCTTTTTTAGAATTTAAGCAGAATAAATATACTATAAATTTACACATTATTTTTAGGGATTCTTCAAATTGACAAATTGGTTAAAGCAAAACCCTAGGAATACTAAGAGCCAAGCCGGCATTCACTGATTACAAAACAAGAAATAATAATCAACACATAGATAATACTCGTGAATTAAAAAAATGTTAACACACAATAAAGTAAATAGATCATTATTAGATCAAATTAAATAAGAGTGATATAAAAGATGGCTACAGTAATAGTATAACATCAACTAGATTAAAATCATTAGTGACGGATATAAATGATCATTAAAGAAATATCATAAATACATGCCTATAGAAATAGGACAGACAGCCATTCTTATCGTACAAGTTCGATCAGTAGGGATCAGGGATGTTAGGTATGTCTTAAGAGCGTTTAATTGATTTTTGCTATAGAAACTGAATTTTATAAATAGAGTTTAAAAAACATTACTAACTATTACTTACATACAATTATTGTTTCCATTCTAAAAACGTAAATCCTGTCACGTTATAATACTCCATAGTCATCCAAAATTATTTGAAACATTTATATAGAATATGGTGCTGGATATTTTTTAATATTTTGGATACCCGATGAGTTCAATTACGACGGTAGAGTTCCGTACCACGATGAATCTAAAAATTGAAATTTTCTGTGTTCTGCACAGAACTATGATTTTACTGTTAATAATTTGAAAACACCTAATTCAAATAATTTATAAACAACTGGTTACATAAAAAAAATGTGAAAAAAAAATGGAGTGGGTTATATATTTATTTGTAGTGTACGACATCATTGCCACTTTTTGAGCGAAGTGCAAACATGATTCAACTAATCATCAAACCAATGAATAATATGCTGAAAATACTAAGTGGTTTAATTATAGTACATCCACGTTATTAAAAACTGACAGCTAACATCGAAAGCCATGAATACAGAAAAAACACTGAATGTCAAAAATCGTATACAGTCCAAAGCTGCCAAACATTGGCGTAGAAAGGAGACAGACTTATTATCAGACTAGCAAATCGCCCTCGCTTCGCTTCAGGAAAACCACGCCTTACATTATTTTAAATTAATTTATAACTTTTTTATTTATGGACAGATTGCAATGAAACAACTTTAACTATTAAGTGACGCTTACTGCAATACACTAGTGAAAACCAGAACGAAACCGTTAAGCCGATTCTCAGATTAGCGGGACCAAACGCTTATATTAAACTATTGTTTTGGGTTCTATTGCGTTAATAAAGGCCCGTAATAATGTTTTTTCTCATACATCGTCCATGTACAGAAAGCGATCAGTTATAATTTTATTATTAGTATAGATATAGATAAATTCTAAATCTGCCCTTAAAATATAAAATCTCCGATTGATAAAGCCTAATTCCGCAAAGAGAATAAATAATCAAGGCATATTTTTTAACAGACCTAGTATGCCTAAGATTTTGAGAATTCAGATGTTTTGACACATGACACAGCGGACGACATGTTGAGCCTCGCGGTGTTCGTTATAAATAAACGCGAAAGTTCTACGCGCGCCAGCCACGTTTTATTCGTTAACTCATTTGTTAATTTCATTAATTTATTCGTCGATAACAAATTAATTATTCAATCAATGTCACGTCTGAGTACATAGTTAATCATTTTGGCATCGGCTATAAGAAATAAATATATATTAATGAATAGAGAATTAGTCAATATATAAAAAATGAATAAGACATTTTATTTTTAATGAGTTTAATTAGAATATTTAACCTAAGAATATTACTAACGAAGTCAAAGTATCACTGTATATTCAACATAGACAACTGTAACGAGTATGTCTATCACTATATTTATAGATAAAATAATGTAAAATAAATATGACTGTCAAGATGTATTCAAACGATGCCTTACGTTTGGTAATAGCAACTGTATTGTTACAGGAATGGCTTTTTCTATCAATCATAACAGCTGTAACTAGGCAACTAACATAGGTTATTTTAATATTGCAAACAGACACTCCAATTTTATTTATTACTATAGATTTCGCGGGATGAAAGATCCATTTCTCGAGATGAGAAATATCCTAGATTATGACCCATAACGTATGTTACTAATATGCAAAGTATCATGCAAATCTGTTCAGTTGTTTTAGTGTGCTACTTGGTCAGATAGACAGACAGAAATTTAAAAAAAAATGTTTTGATTTCTACATCGATAACGAAGCCTACCTACAATGAAATTTTCGAAAAATAATGTAATGATTCGGCATCGCCTCATTACAATTTTATTATTAGTATACATAAATTCTTGCATATTATATAATTGAAATATGTTTTAATTTTGGTAGCCTTAGTGTTAGTAAAATATAGGACATTATAGTATGAAGTACAATAATCTTATACAATAAAATCAAACAGTTTTTACGAAGCCTTTAGTTATCAATTTGAAAGCAATAATATTTATCGATTTCGATATAACGAATTGCTCATTTGAGTGAATAATACCTAATTAACAAGAGATTTATAATTAGTAAATATATTTTTAGCATTATACGTATCTCCTAGTTTTATCAAAAGCTTAAAATCGATAGGAATATTAAGATAATAATTAGACTGTTATGAAATGACAGTCATTTATGTCACAAAACTTGAATAAAATTTATTAAACCAATTGTACCAGTCTAAGCTATCTACAGTCGCTAGTATGAAACGTTGAAGATCATACCAGATATATATTATTAAGGACCAATAGATTTAAAACTAATTTCGTGACTACTACCCTTACATTGATGTCGTATCCATTCAAGAGCAACACGAGATTTTCGAACACTACAGAAGTCTTAACCTGTCTAATCCTATCTTATGCATTCCCGGACGTGGAATTTTTTGATCAAATTTATGTGAAAAACTAAAAAAAGAAGTAAACTTTATTTAATAAACGTAAATAATGTTATTGTTTATCTCTTACGATCGACACAAGTCGTATGGGTTTGAGATATTCACTTATTTGCCGAACTAAAATGCAATAATTAATAGATTCCTAGAGTTCTAAGCACGACAAATTGTTCTGGCATATAAAAAAAAGTAGATTCGTAAAGCAACAACGAAATTTTCTTGACACATTTACTGAATTTTTTATCATTTTAAAAAAGGTTGGAACTGTTTTTATAACGCTTGACCTTAGATTACAACGAGTTAAAAGCGATTATTCTATATCCAAACGGAAGCTTCTAGAAAATGAGGGCGTACACTTTTGCCGACAGCTGTCGAACGACACCAGATCCCAGAAAACCAGAATCTTCGTGAAAGCTATTATGTAAAAATATTTCGCTATTGTGTAAAACAAGTTTGTATTTATAGCATCTTTTGCGATTAGGTCGCAGTCAGATTAAACTGGATACTCTACATGTGTTGTTGTATTAATAAATAAATTATGTCACCATTGTAACTGAAACGATCGTCATATTGAGAATTTCAACAGTAATTTGTATTTAATTAACAGCAGCGTCGGAATTATAGTAATAAAATCGATTATTTCTCAAAACCGTTGGCATTGTTTATAAAAAAAATATTCCTGCTGGCCCGAGCCTGTGGTCCAATTAAGAATGCCCTCGATGATGACATGTTAAATTATTCGTTATGATTTAGGCACATCGGGTGCCAAATCTGTGTTTACATCAAAGTAGTTTGCAACATCATCGAGAGCGCCGGTTTGTTTACACCGGCGTCACATTGTTGACGGCGCGGAGCGCGCGGAGTTGGCGTACCCTGGTGACGATGAGCGGTGTGGCGAGGTCCGCGCCGCCCACCAGTCGCAGGCCCCAGTTGGTGTCCTGGCTGTCTCTGCGCAGCGTCACCACAAACGTATGCAGTCGCCCCATCCTAAGGGGAGTCGAGGGTTCGATGCACTGCGCGAACGCGCGCCTGTTGCGCGACTTGCGAGCACGGCGATGAGACGCGACGTTGTGCGAGCAAAATTAGCTCTAGCGCACACTAAAACCCGCCCCTCCCCCCGTGGTACTGCACTGCATGTAACCCTGTATTCGCAATCGACCTAATTCGAATTACGGAAACCATAGTAATTAACCAAACAGCCTAGATTTCCTGCGCGCAGCGAACGATGTTTTAATTAACGTTTTGCCAAGTTCGATATATGATACTTTTGAGCACTTGTACGAAACACATGAACGATGACTTGGATGGCAGACTTGGCCCGCGAAGTTCGATTGTCGACGTTAACACTAAATCATCACTAAGTCAACCCTCGTTTAGATTAGAACATTGTAAAATACACAATAACTATAATAATGTAAGGATGCTTACACACTAAACCTTACATAGTTATCCAAATATTGACGAAACCGCAGTACCCGTTCATGCATCGTCTAATGTAAACTAATTTTAAACATTCTATATTAATCTTGAAAATGTTTTCCATGATGATCGTTTTTCCGTTTACAAGTATTATATTTATATACATAGCTCAGTGTTATATACTAAAAAATTAGAATAAATACTATAAGTGTCATATGTCAACCACACAAGTAGATCATGGTTTCCCAGGTTAGTCTCAGAACATATCTTAGACATGATTTCATAGACGATTGACCACTAGGAATTTCATTGTGAATCAGATTTAGACTGCTCATCCTGGTAGTCATGACAAGACACACGACACATTGGCAGTGCTCGATGAGATGAGAGATAGGCAATTAGATATTGGCCAGTTTCCTTGATGTATCACGCACGACCTGCGCACGAATAGATGAGACAACATGGTACATTATTATTATAAATAATCGACGCGACGATTGACACACTTCTATCTAGCTGTACCAGCATGTAATAAAAATACAATGAATTGTTTTCATCAAAATTACCACGACTGTATTTATTAATAGTAAGATTAAATTGGGAGATTCGTTTAAGTTAACATTATTTTTTTTATGAATAAAATTTAACAATTGTAAAACACTAAACTAATATTCAATACAGAACTGCTATCGTAATAATAGAATGTGTTATTGAAATAAATTTATTAATAGGATTGTAAAGAGCACATACACGCTCGTACGCGTAATACGAAATACATCTAAATACTTTGCACGTAACTGCTACAGTAAATTCAAATGAAATTCAATAAATTCAATTTGATTTAATTAGTATAATTTTAGTCTTTATACCGTTTGTATGTTTGCATTATTCAGTATAATAACATCTCAGGTGAAATTTAGCGCTACATATGTTATATATTTATTCATGTCATATTAACGATAAAATCTGACATCAAACTAACAAAATACGGAATGTTTCGATGTACTAGCTACATTTAATTTTATAACATTGTGTAAAATACCATCTAATAGCCTAGTTGATGACTCCGTTAGACCAGTAAAGAATCTCTGGTTCGATACTAAGCCGCTGACATGTCGAAGATAAATGTATGTTGTCGAGTTCTGTTTGTGTTCAAATATGAACGATCAACGATGAAAATAATCCTGAGAGAGGAATTAGCCGTATTAAATTTACATTTTAATTAATAATAACGTAACGAAGAGGAATACCTTAAATCTTAGGCCGTATCGGGGCTCGTCATCGGGATCGGGGCGCTGGTGTGGCACGCGCCAGAAAGGAGGCCTCTGGTACATTGGCATTCTCACTTAACTCTCAATTTTGTAATCAGTTCTAGAACAAATGATACATTTTTTTATATCACCATCATTAATTGAGTTATCATACATTACAGTAGTAATTGATATAAGTTATAATCTTAGTTATGTTTTCGTTTCTGTAATAGCCAAAGTACTATATCTGTTATTATTGAAAAACGAATGGCCAATAATCACCATGTAATTCTTAAACAAATATATAAAACTGCTGTGTTACATATCTCAAAAATCTCAGAAAATAATCCCTTAAACCATCTATAAATCTATTTAACAACAATGTCATAGCGCTATACATTAAAAATCAACGAAAGGAAAGCAGCTGCGGCTCTCGTGCGCTCTACAGACGCCATAAAATGCTGTTTATTCACTAAATTTAGGTGTAGGTGGTTGGCAACGCGTTCGGTGTATTACCGATGCTATGGACAAGGCCATACCTGCCCTGGAGTGCCGCGGAGTGCGGACTACCGCTCAACTCACCAGAGGGCGGGCGTCGTGTGGTCGGCGGCGTCGCTCGTTCGGCGTCCGTTCCTATTATCTCGAATTATTCCGGGCTATATCAAACTGCGTCTATTTTTCGTGTGGAGAACGCGCGAGACGTTCGGCGGGCCGTGCTTCGCGTGATTTACAAGCGGATCCGCTCGTGCTGTTTCTGGGCCGCGCTGAAATTTGCAATAATCCGTTTCGTCTCAGTCTCACCCGACGACCGTGGTCAATGCTCTCGTAATTCCCGTTTTCAAAGTTACGCAGACATTTCTGGGTCGAAACGCTTCATGTTCAATGAACACTGTTATATTTTTTTATAAATAGGTGCGTTGACCTGGACGACGGGTTCCGATGTCAACAGCCCATAAGTACCTATATTTTTGTGTGAAAAGTTAGGAATAATCGCTTTGGTATTGTATTGTCCTTCGTCGTTCAAAACAGGGTTATAATATATTAAAAACTTACAAATGTGACAGGGAATTGTAAAACAAGTTTATCTTCATAAGTATTCGTTACAATTCACCTTTTCAGCGCCAAAAGAAGTAACATGTTATATAATTATTTAGTACGCAATATTGGAATGAAACAATAAGCAATATCTTTATTAACATATTTTATTATATTCAAACAGTATCAATTTTTACATTAAAAATAAGGCGAATTAAATATATCGTAACATTCGAAATACCAAATACCTCGCAAATTCAATGTATTGGAGTAATATATATTTTATATGGAGTAATTACATGCATTACACGAATATAAAATATATTACTAGTATCCTTGAGGTGATGGATTGGGGAATCCACAGATCACAATAGCTACTCCAAACTTACAATGGTAACTTCAAAAAAAAAACCGATTGCATACCGAAAATCTGTTTTTAATTGAAGCATGGCAAAATTGTGAGATAAATAAATCCGGAACAGTTTAATCGAATGTCACCAATAACGAACACAAAACCAGATCACTTATTCCTAATTCAATAAGTCCAAACCTAAGCGATACTGAATTTTAACATAATCATGACATGCATAATGTGGATCACGTATTTTATTAACATAACAATCTTACAAGCAAAATATAAAATGGCTGCGATAATTGTACTTTCTATACAATAATAATGAATTCAAAAATGTAACTAAAATAACACATTTTTCAGTAATATTTACATTGAATAATGTTAAAATTGTACAATTTAACTAATATCAATAATTTTAATAACGCACTTTGATTTTTACATGTTTTAATATGGATGTTAAAAGGTGAAATTACTGAAACAGTTGCATAGCTCAAAAGGGGACTTCACTGAAAACCAGCAGCCGTTGTTTCGGCCGTTCCATGGCATTTACATGAGTGCAGTTCTATATCGTCATTTGTTTCGAGGTTGTGTATTGATTAGTTAAGTCATTATGACGAAATAAATGTATTTCTTTCTTTTTTTCATAGCAAGTGTTACCTGCATTGAAAAGTTGTTCAATTTTGTCGATAAACTTACAAAACCTAATTAAAGATAATAAAAAAAAAATAGAAAACCTTTCTCAAATCGAAATTGATACCGCTTAATTTCCTATTTGCGATTAATAAAACAATTAAAATATGTGAGAAATATTTCGTAATAGTAAATCGATACATACAGCACGTCTACCATCGAAGTCGTATAATAGACAAAAGAAGTCCATACATTTACGTACCTAAAGTATAATTATTATTTGTTGAATAGTGACTAGACCATAAATAAACAAATGGCTTAAGTGTAGAGACAGCGCAATTCATTTGTAAGTGAACAAAAATCAAAGCTACAAATCATAAAACGCACAACGATTTATGGCTTTAATAAAAAAATTGGTAATATTTTGTAGATTATAATTGAAAAAAAATTATGCATAAAAGATATTCTTAAGATTTTTAGTTGAACAATTCATTGTTTTATGTTGCATATCTAGATGTTGGATGGTGATTTTTTTTTTTAATTTATATAATATAATTTACCAGCACATAGCCACTAATTTGTTTGCGTAGGTTTAATATATTTTTAAATCGTTTAATGTAGTTTTTAATAATTAATCTTTTAACAAAGGTCATGAAAGTAATCCTTAATTATATTCCTGGTATGTATAATAGCTGGTTTTTAATTTTAAAAATATTATGTTCCCTCAATAACTGCCACAACTGTAAACACAATTTCTACAGAATAGGTACTATGAATTAATTTACGCTGAAATTCGTATATATAAAGTTAATATTAGTAGAAAAAATAAAAATTCTCCACAAGAAAGACCCTCTGCAAAAGATTTGAAAAAGAAAGCTTGAAAGAATTAAGTGCATACAAACACATAACCAAACACACTATTGGCTTACACTATACCTCTAATTAATTGAAGATATAATAATATTCCTAAACATAAAAAACAAATAGTAAAAATCACACTTAATATATATATATATATATATATAAACATTGTTTCATAATTGTTAAGGTCGCGATTTATAATGAAGTAAAAATTATTTTAGTGACTTATTTATTTGGCATGGAACATTATATGTATTGAAAGACATTAGTTTAAAAGTCTAACAGTGCTGGTTTCGTGTCGCGGGCACACTTGATTAGCGAGTACATAAGTTTAACGAAACCTGTGTCTTTAGGTTTCTCCAAGCCCCGAAGCAGTCTATTCTTCATCACGGCTACGAACTCCCGGTTGCTTAGCTGGCCGTCCACTGCAACAACCATAATTTTATTGTTTCATTTGTAATATCCGCGCACTCGATGCGCGATCGTCGCGAGTGAATGCGAGTTACGCTTGACATGGACATACACAAATAACATGACAACCAAGGACCCAAGGACAAAGATTTGCCATATAAATTTTCGGTTACACAGGGAATCGCCCCCGGGATCGTTCGCTTGGTGGGTAGGGTCACCAGCAATTGATCTGGAGTAATAAGTACAATTATGTTTTGTTTATATTTGATAAATTAGTCTAAGGAAATAATAGCATTTAATTTATTTTTCACATACGTTTCATGTAGTAGCCGATCCCGACCACTGTCGCACAGTGAGTCGGTAGTCAGCCGGACATCCGTCGTGTTGAAATATTAAATTATTTTTAATTATTCTCGAACATCGGCTAACAGTCCATCCACATAGTTTCGTAAAAAATCTTCATAATTTGCACAGATTAAATTATTTGGCATAAAATGAGGCCCTATTCAATTCAATTGTGGACAACACCAATCCACACATTTAAGGAATATATCCGCTGTGAACCTGTCGCTCTTAGTTTTTTGGATTTTTTTTATCAACTGTTGGCGACCAGTCACGTAAATTATAACAATTTTTTATTCCATCCTGGAGAAACTTTGACTCATTCATCAAAAAATATTCACGAACAGCGCCAGTATTTAGCATAATGTATAAAATTCAAGACGCGTGGTCGGGTCGCCTTCGTGCAGCGTTTGAACTGGTCGATAGTGATAGTGATGTCAGCACCGCTGACCACACTTTCCATTCCATTCCACACGTACCGAGCCGACGAGCTACAACGTTTGTAACTATTCGGATCATCGATAAAATATTGAATGACCGTTTCCTCCTCCAGAGCTGTATATCGGCCGTGGTCTTCCAGAGTCTCTGAACACTTTCGGATAATCGACCCTAACGTGTGGTAGACGCCGGTCGGGGAAACTTCGCTGACATTCTGCGAGCCTCAGCGGCGTTGCCGTCGGCGAAACCATAACTATACATTACATCTGCGTATTCGTTATTAGAATACGAATCCATGTTCATAGAGATCTATGAACAAACAATAACAATAACGCAACAAAAACTGAACAGTAACAGTAACAACATAACGGTACCGATAAAGGTCTATAGGCAATTACCGCTATAAGTGGCAAGGTAGTGTTTAGACAACACTAGTGCTAGCGTGGCGCAGAGTCGAAACACTAAACATATACGACATTATCGCCTTTGACGACACTTCAGGCTTCAGTTTTTGCCCCTTGTGAAGTGACAGCCACCAATCCGGAACGACATCTAAAAGCAGTTATTAATCCTAGTTATCCGAAACAAAGGCGCACTCTTCGCTGTTGCCCACCTATGATGAGTGGAACGCCGCTTTTGTTAAGGATTACATGTTTTCCGATTAACATTAATACCTTTTTAAAAAACTGACTAAATGGGCAAGTTTTTTTTAATAACTTGTAAGCCTTGTGTCATGGTAATTTTTTGAAATAGACTACAATGATTATTGTAAAAAAGAAACTTAAGATAATAATAAATTAGAATGGGCGGACTCAATGCCTCATATGGCTCTCTCTATCATCACATGTTAATATACATGCTTACATGTTATCGATATATCATGTCTACCTTTAATTTTTGATAACTTTTGTTATCTATAATTACGACTTATTACGATTAGCCATATAATTACGACGATAATAATTGTCAGCATTACAACTCACAATTGTCCCACTGCTGGGCTAGGGTCTCCTCTCACAGAAAGAGGTAAAAACTAAAGTCCGACTCACTGGCCAAGTACGAGTTGGCAGACTTAATATACTTCGCGAACATTATCTCAAGTATGTAGGTTTCCTTCACCGAGGCAATTGAGTGATAATTAATTCATAATACGCACATTATTAAAAAAAATAAAGATGCATTCAGGATTCGAACTAGTCTTCCATACGGGCGATCGACATTCAAACTACTAGGCTTCTTACTTACTTTTTCCACTTATTATAAACTAATGCTCGACTACAATCCCTCTCGTGTTATTTTGCTATATATATGTATAGCCGTAGATGGTAAAGTGCATTAATTTACAAACAGCCTATTCCCCCTTGCATCGATATCATTCATGTGGCAACAGGATAGGTACACTGACGTGGGCAGATCATTCCAATCGATATCGCTGCTACGACGTCCATACATCATCGACAGCAACGGCAAACGCAAAGAGTCCACTCACTGTTCTCGTCGAAGATGGTGAAAACGACGTTGATGACGTGCGGGTGCAGGTCGACGTGCGCGACGGTGCGCGCCACGTGGCGCAGCGTCGGCTGGTCGATGGACGCGCCCGCGATGTGATAGAACGTCAGCGCCGTGTCCACGTCGTTGATGTTGTTCAGCAGGTGGAAGAACTTCAGATAATCGTCCTTGGTTATGCCCACGCCGTGGTCGCGGAAACTGGAATACGTTTGGCTATTAAAGGGATTTTTCACATTTCAACACTCATTACCAGCTGCGGTTCAAATGTGACATCACGAGCAATCAAGTTAGGGAAATGTAAACTTTTAATTGGTTCATACTCGTAAATGTTTGCACCTGTTGCCAGGCGAATCTATGACCTTTCGTTCGGAGACCAGCGTCTCCATCGATTAAGCTACTATATTACTTAAATAATATTTGAACATTAGATGAGGTAGAATATTTCATAAATACATATATCCTCAAATAGATAAAACTATGTAAATACGAAACGTTTATGTTGCAGTATCAAAATTATGGCGACATCAATTGGAAACGTCAAGCAGCTTCTGGCTGCTTGGGTGTGGTCGATGACAGTGGTGACGTTTGTCAGTTTGGTTGTTTGACAGCCGGACGGCTTGTTATTGCATTTTGTGACGGGGTCGCGTCCGCTGAAGGTTTAGAGGCAGTATGGCCAAAACCAACCCCGGGTGGTGTTTAGTGGGTAGGCCTCTAGGTTTATCGGGAGTCCCACATAACCAGCGCACCCGGCTGCGCTGGTATGCATGACTCCCCTCCCGCGCATCTCCGGAGGGACGCCTTTCTTCATTTGTCTGGGCGCAAAAAAAAAACAAACTACCTGGACATTATCATTTATCTATAATTAAGTACAATTGAGATTTTACGAAATTAAAAAATCACACTAAATTATCATTCGATTACATTAAATGTTTCGTTAATATCTAATTATAATTAAATAACATTAAACTTATGCGTAACAGTTAAACAAATATTTATTGTCACTTAGTAATTGTAGTAATGGAAGTCAAATATTGTTTTCAATTAAATAAGTGTGTTCTCAAATATGTCTCATGTTTGGTTAGGAGATATTATGTAGATTATTGTTTTGGGAAAACAATCTATTAATGAGCGGAAAGTGATCAATGTCTCAATTAGTCTGACTTGACACAAATGATCTATTTACCTTCAGTTGATAATTACGTTACGAAGGCTAAGTTATTTACTCCTAAACTAATTATTCTGCCTGAACAAACATTGATTTCTTAAGTATGTATGTTACGTACGTGTGTGTTATTTTCATTGCAGAATACATGTATGTATAAAGTTGCAAGCAAATCAACATACATTCTGCAAAGCTTCTGTTCTATATAAACATTTATTCCCTATTTCAATCCCCAGGGGGTAATAAAATCATAAAGTAATATTACTTTTATATTAAATCGAAAGGTCGAGTAACATTTCTTATATTTTTTAACTTTAATACAAATTCACCTTCAAATTAAGTTAACCTCCTTAGATAAAGAATTTCCAGAAGGCTTTTCTTAGTGGATGTTTAAACTATAAAATATTGATAAAGTAAGAAGCTTCCAATTTCAGTTGGCTTGATGTCGATGTAATCAATCAGTAAGACAGAGTTTTTTTATATATTTTAAGACGATTACGGAACACAGACACGAAAAAAAACAGAGTCACTTGAGAGTATTTGGATTTTGAATCAGTATATAAAGCAGTTGATATAAATCTAATCTAGCTATCGACCGCACTCAAATCCGCTTAACTGAGTTATTGTCGATTGACACAAGCCGTAGGTTGCCTAATATAATGTCAAAAGCATATTTGAGGGTATCATCTACTCGTATGTGAATTATCTTCATCATGAAGATAAGATCTAGTTTTATACCTAGAGTAGTCACCATTTATGTATTATTTAATGGAATCCATGAATAAGGAAGGATACTTACGATTTTTTGACACGTTTCAGCATCCTGGCCTTCTTTTTAGCTGGATAGCCAGCGTACGCCAATAACAGCTCGGCGAAGTCTGTTTCAGTTATACGCCCATTTTCATCTGTAATACAAACACAGTTTCTCACAGATAATCTTGCTGACAACGTGTCTTCGAATCGAGACGGAAAATCGATTGGAACAATGAACGAGTGGTCGCACGATCATTAGTTCGATGTGTTACTTAAGTGGCAAAAGTTGAGATTTATTACGAGATTTCTTTAAGATATTACCCTCATCGAAGCGAGTGATAATTAATTATCAGATTAAACATTTAAGTTTATAAAAATAGAGTAACAAACGAATCCAGTCATCCAGTGCGGAAGATGACGTTACGGCTTCCCAACAATTTACAACGGTTTTTACTCACCTGGTTGCTTCCTCTGAAATTCGAGAGACAGTATTTCTTTTTGAAGTTGCTGCTGGAAATCCAAGAACTTTTCAATCGTTAATTTTTCATTTAGTTTCGGGCCGAAGAAGTATGTGGTGAGAGCTGAATTGATACCCTGCAAAAAATTAATTACCGTAAAGTAAAAGGTTCAAAGAATTGCTAAGTTTTAACGTTTTTCTTAAAATAAACTTAAAAACGTTACATAACGATGAACAAAATTACAAAAATGTAAATGAAACCAAATAGAGAAAATAATCGATTTAATTATACAAGAGTAAACAAAGTCGTTTGAATTTCCGTAGTGTAGTG
Organism: Megathymus violae; assembly: GCA_003671415.1. NCBI lineage: Eukaryota > Metazoa > Arthropoda > Insecta > Lepidoptera > Hesperiidae > Megathymus > Megathymus violae. Next base: position 2,367,417 of record PDGT01000034.1, read on the forward strand.
TACGGAATAAGAGTATATTCTGTTCTTTATATAAAAATTTTCTCCTATGATTCTATGAAGTAGGGTATTCCGTTTATTTATTATTTTAAGCTCAGTTCATTCCGAGATAAGAAAACGAAAAATATGAAACGGTCAAGTTTTATTAATTTTGATGAATATTGTTTAAACTAAGCATCATAATTATTTAAAAAAATTATGTTTCCTCATAACATATTTCTGTAATTTGACACATGTAGGTTTTTATTTTGGAAGTTACCCTTTTCCCTGTTGATCTCCATGATCAAAAATCGTCATTGGGTCACAAAACTCTATAATATGTATCCAATTTTCAAGTTTTCTATCTTGAAATCTAAATGGGGTCATCGTATATTGGTGTTGACTGTGTACTGTTAATATCGCATTATGAAATAAACTGACAGTGGGTAATTTGAATTGTTTATCGTTTTAACTTCTTTTTTGTTGTTTCTTGTTTATATTACTGATAAAGGCGATTTTGTTAGCATAACTAATAATCGTAACTATGTTTATTTTGTCATAAAGCTAAGTGTAAAGTTTAGTGGGCTGTCCTGTCTGACAGGCTTATTAGTTGCTTAAAAAGCTTCTTGGATTGATAACATTTATTCTCGGTTAGAATTATTTATATAAACCATTAAAACGACGATTCGCCAGGAGAAGTCTCAACTTAAATTGGTTTTGTAGGAATTAAAGGTTCGAAAGAGCTAATTGAAGAACTGTATAGGGAAAGAAGAGAGGATAAAGAAAATGAGTTATTGGTGTGCTAGATAGAAATAATATATTAAAAAATATTATTACTGTCCGATGACAGGTTCAACCAATGCAGGGGTGAGTATGAGCAGGTCCCTAAACAAATTCATGCATTAGAAAAACAGCTTCAGGATGCTAGCAGTCACATTTAGCATTTGGAGACCAATAAAATTCAAGTCATAACCTCCCAGAACCAAAGTCTGTTCGAAAAATTGGTATATAGTGTACCCAGCCTAGTTTCTGCTTCATGCAGTATGAATCCAATTGCAACAATTGACTCGAAGAAAGAGAATCACTCAAACTATACAGTTGCATCGGACATGCATGAGCCGCAGTTGTATGAAGCATGAATAAGTTGAAATAATATCTAAAAATTAATAGATACATTAATAAAACTAAAAATCTCATTAATTTAAAAACTTTTTCAGATACATCCAACTGTGTAAGAGTAATAAGATTGCAGTTCGTAGAGAAACTTGAATCATGTTTATCAATTATTGAAGATAATAGATTAAACTATGAAAATATTAGGTCTTTACCTATTAAAATTGCCGTTCTGCTGTACTGGCCATTTCAAATCAAAATATTTATTTTTTGGCTGATAATTCTGATTTCAAATTAATTTTATTTTTAAAACATGGAAGTATTTTTTCTAAAATCGTCATTTGTTTAAAAGTTAGTGTTTTGTTTTCAACGCAAAAAAACAAAAGCTGGGGTTGGAAGTTCTCCGTTATCCGCCGTACTCACCAGACCTTGCGCCTACAGACTTCTACTTTTTCCAGAATTTTGCTAACTTCTTGGCGGGAAAAAAATTCAATACCCGAGAGGCAGTACAAAATGCCTTTGAAGAATTTGACGCCTCCCGTACAGCTGATTTTTTCAAAAAGGGCATCAATAAGCTACCAATGCGTTGGCAAAGATGCATTGATTGCATGGGTGATTACTTTGATTAATAGAAATAAAAAATATAGAAAAAAAATATGCTTCATTTATTTCATGACAAACGGCAATTTCATAGGTAAAGACCTATTAATATTGATAAACTGAACACTAAAATTATTACAGGAATCGTTAAGAGTTATGGTTCAGAACTATTAATCATACAGAAATCACATTAAGGAGTATATACTGGGCTCACAATGTCTCTAAAACCAACGAGGCAGTTGTCTTCAAAGGACATTCCCTGGCATCAAGCCGAGTTCCCACGAAACTTTTAACATACGCACCAGAGTGTGATGAAATACGTTAAAAATATAGTCAGACTTTAGCAGTAACACACAACAATGTTTCTTTTGTATAAAATAATTGTATTAAAAAAAGAATTTTCGGCAATTATTAAATATCCATGGCTAAGCTGTGTTAACCATTGTTTTTTGGATTGTCATTAAGTGACATATAAAAAAATCTAAATAGTACATAACTTACTAGAAACCAGGGATGTTATGGAGCTCCGTAACCGTAATCGAAACTGTCGGCTATCCGAAATAAAAATATATCCGAAACCGTATCCGAATTTGATAAAAAGGTTCGATTAATTTCGGATAGGGAAAGAGCCTAAATGAAACATGTCATGACAGGTTTTCGCTGTCTGCGCCGATAGTCAAGCCGTCAAGCCGTTTCATCTTTAGATAGATTTATTATTTAATTTTTAAGTTTTTTTTTCCATATTATAATACCAAATAATACTTAGACAGAAAGTCAAAATGTTACCTTTTAAACATTACAAATTTACAAGTCCAAAATAATATGATATTAGATTAACCGAAATTATCCGAAACAATTCAATATCCGTAACCTTTACCGGTAAAATATTATTCATATATTCGTATCCATATCGAGATCCGAAATTTCATATCCTTAACATCCCTACTAGAAACTGCAAATTAATATTTCACGTAATACGTAAGTTAATACGTAAAGCAAAAACTTTGTAACCCTTTTTCACCTTTATTTAAAACCGATTTTCTTCTTCTTTGCTTAGTACCTATTGATATGCTTTGGTGTTACCAATAAAAGAAAAGAAAAAAACAGCACACACTATTAATGTTAATTCGGCAAAACGATTTTTGAAAAATCACATTCGAATAACAGACAAAGCACCTTGAATGTGTTCCCGGTGTTAGCGTGATCGCGATGCCTGGATCCAATGCTGCTCTGCTGGCGGATGAGCGCGGCCACCTTCTCGAATTCCTCGCAGTCCACGTCGCCGTCCCCGTTCAGGTCGAACATACGGAACGCGATCTCAAAATGACGTCGAGAGGCTGAAACGTGATATGGAATGTAACTAACTAATAATAAAATTATAACCGATCGATTTCTGTACAGTATGAATGATATACGAGAAAAAATATTATCGCGGGTCTTTATTAACGCAATAGAACCCAAAACAATAGTTATTAGAATTTTTGTCTGTTTGTCTGTGCGTTTGTTCCGGCTAATTTCAGAAACGGATTAACCGATTGCGTTCTGGTGTTCACTATGTATTACAGTAAGCGTCATTTAAAATTAAAAAGTTTGTTTCATTGCAACCCATCCATAAATAAAAAAGTTATGAATTAATACATGTATTTCTAATTCACAGAACGAGAAAAACCCAGACGAATTCAGATGCTATATTTAAGCGTAAGGTAGTTTTTTCGAAGCGAAGCGAGGGCATTTGCTAGTTTTTAATAAAAATTAAGTCTTGGATTAGTGATACGTACTGGTATCGATACGTACGAAATTTGTATCAAAGCAATTTGTATCAAATGTATGATGCAGTCAGCCTATATAAGCCCCCTTAAGGTATAATCCTACCCATGGTAGCAAATATTTTTCAACTCTTAAGAAGCCAAAACTAAACCCTTTCTGTATAAATATACTTATAGTCCACAACATAAAAAGAAAAGCACTACAGCAGAATTTCTGTGGTGTGGAGAACGATGTGTTGTTATTATTGTACATCATGCAAAAAATATATAGCATTTGATATCACGGAACCGACATCGGTAACTTTCGGCAACATGAGTTCATTTCATCAACGTAAAGAAGTATTCATTTTACTCATATTTTGCGTGTGATCAGATGTTTAATTGCCTCGACAATTTACTACTTACGACGTCTCTACTACGTCGAGTAAAAGTTTGAGATCTAAGTAAGCTTCGATGACAAAAATGAATATAATTTTTAAGTATAACTCAAAACAGAATATGCATATTTTTATTATTTTGAGAACCATTTAAAAAATAAGTGTGAACGCTTTGTATCGCTACAAATAAATTATTTATCGATTAAACATAAATTAGGCTTCAAATCGTAACTTAATAACAACATGTTATCGTTTCAATTTGATGTAATTACTAAATACAACGTATTGACGCTGTGTGTGTATGTCTGGAGATAATTCGCGGTCGGGCGGCATCGCAAAATCATTAACTTCGCTCATGCTCCGTAAGGGGTGCGCGGATGCTGCGTAGTGCTCCTCCCCGCAAATACAAGAACGTATGTATACTCGAGTCAAGTGACACAGAAACGATGTTCAAGTGATTAGTTACTGAACGTGTTAAGTGCCCACTCTTTTCTTATATCCGACTATTTTCTCGTTATACCTTTTCTTCTCTCCAGTACCACATGACGCAACAAAATGAAAATCTCAGCGAAACGAGTCCGCTCGCGGATAAAAACAAAAGCTTTTCAGTATCTGAGATGCGGTGCGAAAACAGTTACCTTTCTGTTCTGGGCAACGTTGTATATGGTTGTCATGAAAATGACTATATTCAAGAGCAGTGTAAACACCCCAGCCAAGGACTGGTCAATAGTACCTGACAACTACACCAAGTGGCTGGTATTAACCGGATTTGTTGTTTTGTGAGAATTAGCGGATTTATTTATGTTATGCTACAATTTGTTGTTTATAGTTGCAGGGTCCAGTATTGGGCGAAGATGAGCCAGATATGAATGAAGTCAACGAATACCTGGAGCCCGACAACGCAACTTTAATAGACCTGGAGGGCCGCGCAGCGAGAGTCCACGAAGTGTGTCGTCTACGATCCCTGTACTCGCAACCGATAAATAACAAGGAATTTTTCGTGGATCATGCCCATAACCTAGTGTGGTGCAATATTTTCAAAGCTGCCAGTTCTTCATGGCTATATAAATTTAATATTCTAGGTATGCGAAAACGTAATGATTTATAAACGTTTAAAATTCGATTCAAAAATTTTTACGTATCAAATTAATTGGTATAAAACGTTTACGCTTCAGGTGGCTACGACAAGAAATTTTTGGCGCGAACGAGATATACACCGCTAACTTTAGCTAGAAGGAAATTTCCACGGCCTAGCGTCGAGGAACTACGAGATGCCGTAAACACTCCGGGCGTTATTTCTCTATTGGTCGTACGGGAACCTTTCGTGAGGTTGTTATCGGCTTACCGGGATAAATTGGAAAACATTACGCCGCCCTATTATCGAAAGCTGGCGAGAACTATAGTGGCGGAACACAGGGAGGAAGCGACTAAAGTGTTAGGACAAATCAAAAGCTTCGGACCCACGTTTTACGAATTTGTGGCGTACTTGATTGCAAAACATAAAGTAAGAGATCGCGCATTTACGTTCGATGAACACTGGGCACCATATTATCAATTTTGCTCGCCGTGTGCTGTTAATTTCAGTGTTGTAGCAAAAGTTGAAACATTATCCCGAGATTCGGCCTATGTGGTTCAACAATTGGGGCTCGGTCATGTTCTCGAGCGAAGAGTAAGGGACCGCAGGACACGACTTCGCACTGTCATGAACAAATCTCGTGATGGGAAAAACACGCCCGCTTTGTTGAAGCATTATTACAGTCAACTCGATGAGGACATGCTTAATGATCTTTTAAAGATATATGGTATAGATTTTGATATGTTTGGGTACAACTCAAATGTCTATAGTGATTATGTGAGAAATAAAATATAAAGTATGCATCATGTCGGTACTGTAATTCTATTTGGTGTTTTATTAAAAATTAAGCAAACCCTAAACCAAATCCCTTTACATTTACGTTGTTGAAATTTTGAGGAGCCATAATTAAGGAGAATTCAAATCTGTTGGATCATAATGGAAAATATTTTTTTACCTAGGTCGTTAGTCGGTCAATCTATACAAGGGAATGTGTAGGGGATACATTAATATTACAGTTCTTGGAAAGTCAAAGTATTTGTTCTAGTAGATATATGTAATAAATAACCTACATTCATTCGTTTATTTTGAGTGCTACAGTTTATATGAAGATTGACACTAGAAGACTATGAAAATGTTGGAAAAGATGCACTTTATAACATAAGACATGACTGTTACAACATCTCTTGAAAATAGTTCACTCAATTGTGCAATCGATTTTGCACACTTGGGGCAATTTTTATAGACGAATTCGAAATATGAGAAAACTAAGGCTCAGAGCTTTTAAAACGTGGGAAGACGTTCTCCAAAACGACACGCAAAAAAATATGGGCAGATTTTTAGGTCGTTTACAAACGAAATTTTCATTAAAAAAGTAAATTCACATTTCAAAATTATATATGTACATAGGTTGAATAATCCACTCCACACCTAATATATATCACTTTTTTTCGTTTAAATGCTTCGGTATTTTAGGAAAAGCAAGTAAATTACAGATGAATTTCGAAGCAATCATAAGTGAGCGGGTGATTGTTCCTCTGAGTACACTATAGGACGAATTTTTGCTTGGACGAGTGAACTTTCGTTGAGCCTAAAACATACACGTAAAATAAACAATCGTTATACAACTTTTAAATAATACTTACTTGATAGTACTGTTAGCAGAAAAATGTAGTCGCTGAAAGTGATGAGTCCCGAAGAGCCCAATTTATAGAAGATGGAATCTTCATCCAAGTCTAAGTTAAGCCGTTGGCTGATGCTCTGTACAAATCATAATAATACACTTTATCATAATGTGAGATCACCTATTGAATATGGTTTAATAAGCGTTGAAATTCAATTCCGACACTTGGGAATTAGTGAGCCATATAGCTTGGTAGAAATAGAACACTAAAGGAAAACTATGTGTACCTAATTCTATTCGTTAAATTACATACTAACGCAAGCTCTAGTGTAAATGAATATATGAACCTATACCTGCAATTATATTAAAAAAAAATGATTTGCCTATACTAGACACAATAAGTATTTTATTATGGAGCATTAAAATTATAAATAAAGATCTTATGTGTAATTTAAGGTTGCATGCTTAAAATATTCTATGAAATTATTGTGAAAGTAACTCAAATATTTATAAAATCAACTATAGATAAAAAAGAAGAAGCAAAGAACTGAAAAGCTTTATATATAAATTACTACAACAATGGGATAATCTATGTAGGTACTGAATTAAAACTAAAATATTGGCGGATACTATAAAAATACATGTGACAAGAATGATATGGGCAGGGTACATCACATTAGGGACGATTCGAATAAAATCTGTGCAGAATCATAGGATAAATTACAAAGTACGGAGCAGAATAGAGATTGAGAAGTAGAGAAGGGACAGTACCTCATCGATGTTCTGAAAAGATAAGAAAGAGGTGTAAGTGGCTTGAAGGGTGCTCGTGCGTCGGCTGAAATATATTTTACGAGGAATATAAACGTATTTTAATTGAGGTAATAGTCATTCATTGCCTTCACGTAAATGAAGTACGTACAATTATCAAAACTTTTGCCATGCATTACACACTATTTGCAACGAACATTGCAAAAGATTTTCATTATTTACTAATATTTTCTTAAAGATATCTAATATTTTCTTAAAGCTATCTCCAATTGTACTGAATAACAGTGCATTTTTTTTTATTCAGAGTTGTTCTTCATTAATTCTTTGGTTATTTTTAATACAACTATTCCATTTGTATTTATATTAAGTTTATTTTAAAGTTTAGGTGTAATTATGTTTCCAGTTTAAATATGATATGAATGTTAAAACAAACACGCAGTGCACACTTTGGTTAGTCGATAATTAATTAAAAAATTAAGAAGAATTACAAAATTATTTAAGTATATAAATAAATAGATAATGTTTACTCATAAAGAGAGTGAATTAGGTAAAATGCTATAGTAAATCTATGATACTGTCGTAATATTATGACACAGCATCTAGAAAAAGTATCTCTGCTCTAAGTAGTGAATTTAACAAATTGAAAGACTGTTACATAAAAATTTAAGTCAGACACTTACTTTTGGGTCGTATCTTCTGTACTGATCCAGTCCCAATCCTGTGAAAAAAGTTAATGCTTAAATAAACTTAATCGTAAGCAAGTAAGCAGAATCAATGAAAACTTTGAATCGATCAGCGATGTATTAAATTAATAGTTTTACCAATCGGTGTGCAGGAAGTCCTTTAACACAATTATGTACCAAATCCTACTGATTTTTGTGTATACAAGAATTAGTAGAATTTGGCCCGTTATTCGTTTTCCACTTTGAAATCATACATACAGCTGCTGTACGAGTACGAGTAGTTTATCAGTAATACACATTTCATTATTTTAATTTACAATAAATCAATAATATTTTGAAATATGCGGTTAGTAATATGAGATACACCACTAAAATTGTATTACCATCTGGTTGTTTGACCCCAGGAGTCATAGAGCGCAGGAAGTCATCGGGTGTCATGAACACCTCGTGCTGGTCGTGGTGTTGAGCTTGCAGGGTAGCGAAGTAACGAAATACCTTGTCTGGTGTGGAATATTGTCGCATGCGATTCTCGTACTCGATGATCTATTCAGCAGCGTCCCAAACCAAATTGTCATTTTGAAAAATTTGAGTGTGGTTTGTTAGTGGTTATGATTAGTGATGAACTAATGTGTTTAAGTACAAAATAAAATATGATCCCTTAATTAAATTATAGTGAAAATGATATATACGGTGCATATCTCGAAGAGGAATTGTTGCATATATTTTAGGTACGCAATGATATTAGATGGACATTGCTTGTATTTACGATTTTGTTAACAATCAGGTTTATTCATTTTGCGTATGTTGTATAGATAATAAATGAGAAAATATCTCTTTCCTTACTATTAAATACGAAATAAGTCCTGACTCTTGAGCATCAAAAGTTAAGAATGATTTTTTTTATCCTTCACCTTAACATCGTAAACAAATTCCCGTTTCCAAATAAGATCTAAAACCATAAGCATTACTGTAATGAAATAATAATAAAAGGCACACAAAAACGGAAATTTAAAATAAAAATACCATCAGGTTGCTTCATGCCAGGTGTTATGGCTCTTAGGAAATCATCAGGTGTCATATAAACTTCTGTATTTTCTCCATAGGTCAACTTGACTGTAGCAAAATATCTGAATATTTTATCTGGCGTAGAATAAGCCCGCATACGATTCTCATACTCAATTATCTATGATAAAAATGAAATGGTGAGAAAAACATGAAAGAAAAATAAATTAATTGATAAGGAAAAACATATTATTTCAGCCCATGGATATCCATATCAATAAAGGCATCATTATTGCTGTATTGCTGGCTAAAATGGAAGTGAGGAACCTGCTTTGTACTGGCTCTCAGATACAGCAACCGAAAAAAGGTAAGTTTGGACTCTAGAAGGGGGGTGGTAGCTAGCCAGAAGGATAGAGAACCCAACCACCATGCACGAGTACTGGTTTGTATAAAGTCCAGTGAAGTCCAAGAAAAGGGACTGCTTGAGATGAATGGAGCCCCTTACACTGCAACTTATAAACGACAACCTAATGAAAATCCAGTAAAACAATACTTATTCCGCTGTTGTTAATGTTTTAACATTATTGCCAATATGTCATATCAATAGTAAAATTGAAAATTGGAAAAATATGTTTTTTTCAGGGTTCTAAAATATCCGATATTTAATATAAATATCAAAATATTGGATATTTATAATATATATCAAAAGTTTGATATAGGTATATTCATTTTGTATGAAAACCATATTATTATTTTATTGTATTATTTATGTGTACTATTTGCATATAAGTATGTTACATAAACATAATAAATTATTAAAAAAAACTAAAATGTATTTAATGTGTTATTTATTTAGGTACTTAAAATCAGACAAATGAAACCAAAACATAAAATCTTTTAGATCAGGCAAAATCAACTAAAAAACATAAACATGTAAAACGAAAAAACAAAAAATTTTCTAACACAACTGACACCATTACTGCTGGTAGAAGTGATGCCATTTATGGATTAGGACTTACTATTAGGGAGTATGTTTTAACTCAATGCTATCTACATTTGGGAAGTAGGAATACAGTAACAAACACCAAAAATTACTTAATAATATAAAATGTTTAAACCGGTTTGTATTTATAAATATATCATAAAAAATCATTTGATATATATTGGATATATATCATGATATATATCCATTGATATATATCCTCGAACCCTGGTTTTTTACATTTCAATTTTAATATCAGTGACCAATTCAACCAGTAACAACTTTGCCATAGATGTGATGATATATGTACAATATTAAAAATTGTTAACATACCTTTCTATCACGAAACCCAATTTTTTCTTTACGAAATCTTTTCTTTCTAGTATCTACTTCACTATCAGAATCTGATTGCACAACAGCCTCTTCCGCAGCAGTTATGGAAGGAAAAACTTGATATCTCAACCTAAAAGATAAACATAATAGTAAATATACAGTGAAGTATCAGTGAAATAGAGCCAGTTTGGAATATTTTGAAACTATAATGGATAGAACAAGGGGAAGGTGTGCATTAAAACTTTTCACTAATTTAAAAGGAAACCAATTAGTATATTCCAGGTCTTAATAATAAAACTAAAAATTTTGAGTCACTGACTTTTCAGTTCCGCCCATTTCTTATTTATTATGAATACACAAATAATTACAAGGATACTTTAAACTGGTAAAATCATACAAGGTAATTCTTATTTCAATTTGAAATCTCCTCCAATAAACCCACATTAGTAGGCATGAAAATGAAAGGCAGTAGTTAGTGCCATTTTGACAGTTAGATTTGTACCCTAAAACTATCCAAATCAGTCTTCCTAGTGGTCCATAATGTTTTGTAGTTTTAAGAGCATACTTTTGTAATTTTAAATTTTTTTAATACTATGTAGTTTAAGTTATTTCAATAGAGTTTTACATTAACACAAGATAATAAATTCCTATTGTGAAATTAAACCTTTTTTTTAAGTTAACGCTTGACAGGAAACTCACCTGGTGGTAAGTGGTGATAAAGTTGATTGAGATGTTGATTGCGCTACTTTATAAATGCCTATATATTCTTCTCTTGGAGACCCCCACATCATAAGTAGGTAGGAACACTAATGCAGGCAAGTTATTCCAGTCGTTTAAAATGCACATAACAAATGACAATGCAAACCTTGTTGTATCATAAGCAAAGGATACCCACCGTATGTCAAGGTGTTTGATGGAGGAACAGTGATGGGGAAATTATTTTGATAAATTCTTATGCACACTCTCTAAAATACATGCTATAAAAGACCCTTAATCATTAACATGTTTATTATGACTATAATACCTTTAACCAATTTGTTTTGTTTTGACATTCCAAAATATTTATAAAAGCAAATAAAGAATTGAATGTAACAGTTATTAAAAAAACACATCAAGCAAAGCAGGTAAGAAAGATTGTATAAGACATACCAAACCCAAATAAAGCTTGATTGCATGGAAAATGATCTATATATCTTGTTTGTTTGTTTTTTTTTTTTAACATACATTGCATTACCTAGAGAACTATTATTTGAGTTCAATAGTTGGCACATTGTTAAACAACTTATTAAAAAACAATAAAAGTAATATATATGAAATGTTAATTAGTGTCATAAAAAATACTTATTAACTTTAAGAAAGTAGAATGCCATTTGCTTGTTTATGGCTACCACACCTACTACAATGTTTATCACAGTCTACCTTTTATACTGGCAATACAATTGTAAACACCTGCTGCTTGCTTAGCTGGGCTCAGTGGCAGATTAGCTATTTAGCAAAAGTAGCAAATGCTACGGGCCCCACGTATTTAGGGGCTGTGCACATCAATGCTTTCTGATCATAAAAATGTAAAATTTAGATAGGAATGTGACAATATATTATTAAGTCAGTATAGGTGAATTACTATAATTTCACATTTTTGTATATTTTTAAAGGTGAGTGCGTGATCACCAACTGCAGTGGTGACCGTTATTTCTCAACACTAAAACGTATAAAAAATGAGTTAAAGAATATGACGGATCAAGAATGTCTGAATCACTTCACGTTAATGAATATTGAGTATGATTTGCTCTGAAAAATCGATATTGATAGTATTGTTTCTAAATTTGCCCAAATTAAATCTAGAAAAGTTTGTTTGTAAGAGTTTTGTTTTATTTACTACCACAAACACAATGACTTAAAACAAACCAAGGGCCCCTTAATACAATTTGCTACAGGCCCCGCGCTGGCTTAATTCGGCACTGGCTAGGCTACTGGTTTATTAAAACTTTCATGCCAGTAACAAACGATTGAGAGTACCAATATATATTTGTCAATATGTATTTGTAAAACGTCTTACAATTTTAAATACTTACCATATTTTATAAGACGTATAAGCAGCAGTACTGAATAATAGCGAATAAAGCAAATACTTGGAGGTTTTACTACCAACACTGTCTAATTCATAAAAACGTTTACTGTTTGAGTAATTGCGATATGATTTATTCAAAGCAGGAATAGATGAAAAGGCTACTTTGGATATTCCTCCAAATGGCTGGAATATTCGAATGTTAACTATCTCCTTAGATATTAGATAAAGGCGAGTAGAAATACTATACATGTTGATTTCTTTAACATGAAAATGGTAATCAAATAATCAATTAATACTGGAATTTGTAAACCAAACCGTCTTTTACTAATATGTAATCCTACACTTTATTACTTCACTTCTTTATACCAAATTCAATATCCAAAACTAAATTCTTCACATAAGTTGATTTGATTTGACTGTGTACGAATTTGACATTTGTCATTGTCATCCACAGATTAATTAAAGATATGACACTTTATATGCCGATATCGATCATTCAATTTATCGGATACTACATTCGACTTTAGAGTATTTTAAGTTGAATGTCGAATGTTTCTGAACGTAAGACGAAAGATAGAAAGGTATTATAAATAGATCGTGCTTAAAAGTGATAAAAATGACCTTTTACTCGTGCTATGGACAGATGATGGAATAGTTAGCGATATCTGATATATTTAGGCCATAAAGTTAATATACTATAGCATAATTTTTTTCTCCGTGCAGTTTGGGTCATATAAGCCGGCTAGGGCGGTGAACATGTTGTGCGGGCGCAACGCCATTATCGATAAAAACAAATGAGTCATCGAAGGCAGGTGCACGACCCCGTTGCGGTATAGAAAGGCGCTGCGATATTGTTATGTTATTATCATTGTTTTAGATTTAATTTTTGATATAAGTTATTATCATTATTATCTTTTTTGCTGTTCAATTTAAACTGAAATATGAGTATTTATATTTATTTTTAATATAATTTATTTTAAATCATTATTATTTTTATTTTAATAAATTCGTTATTTTATCTATTTTTCTTTCATTTTTATCACAATTCCACATAAAGAAAAAACTAAATACACTATCGATAACGCTTATCGACAACAATAATGCGCATCACTATGCCCGCCCATAATGCCCGTGAGTGGGAGAGAGAGCAAAATGCTCGCTTCACCGCTCCGACGTTTTATGACGCAAACTGCACGAAGAAAAAATTATACTATAGCATAATCATAGAGTTACGTAATAGAGGAACACTCATCTTAAAATCGTGTCTTTAAAATATAAATGTGCAGTGTGTGAAAAATACACTGATGTGCGTGACTTTTAGTGATGTCAAATTCACGTCCATGTATTATGGACATGAATGTCGACTATTCCATCACAGGTTTCTTTGCTATATTCAATTTGTTCTCTTAATTAATTATTACATGTTAAATTAATAACACCATGCTAATCTTAGTAATTTCTCTTTACTTCGCTTCTTCTAAGCTTAACCCATTGACTGCCAGCTACGAGATATCTCGTATTAAGCGTGTGTATCAAAACTGCCAGCTACGAGATATCTCGTAGTGTGTGCTGCAATTTTAGATTAATTACAAATGGCCATTTCAGTTAAAAATATTTTAAAAAGATAAATGAAAAATTTATATGGAGTAAAAAAACGTATTAATTTCCAGTTTTTATTATAAAAGTTAGAACTTATACGATTAGATTATTACATAAAATTTTATTTATATAAATGTATGAATAAAAAAAAATAACCTTGGCACCCAGGGCAAGACGCTCTAAATATGTCTGGCAGTCAATGGGTTAACCTTATTGGAGAGGATAAAATAAAACGTGATTAAACGGTATTAAAGAAAACAATAATAACAATGCTTATTGGTTTTAATTAATTCTTTGATGTAAATCGATATAACTTATTGCCCTCAGAAAGGAAATAACCAACAAATTTTGGAGGTATAGATTCACCACTAACATGTCAGTGATTTCGTAGAACAAAATACTCTTAGTTTTCCTTAAAATGTCTATTGTAAACTTTGTGAGGAATCCTACCTATCTGGTTTAACATTCGAATCCATTTTTCTTTTTGAACTGCATTTACAAGAAACCTTGAAGAAGCAAAATTTGTCAATAAATATGAAATCACATTCGCCGTTTATTGTCATAACATAATAATAACAAATATTAAATTCGCCAAATTTTACCAATTTAAAAAACTAATATTATTCTAAAGCCAAAGATGCACCTTTATATCAGGCTATCTACTTTCTGTCCAATGTGTTTTCAAGCTGTAACCGAAACTAAAAAGATAAAATATGAACAAATCTAAATAAAACAATAAATATTTATTTATACCTATTTAAACATTATCCACTTATCGATAGATTTTGTGCAAGTCCTACACGAAACGGTATCATTTTCACGTACACAATATCTTTTTATCTTATACATTATTATGAAAAAAGGTTATTATTCATAAAATGTAGTATTTACTGCAGATTATTAATCTTCATTTATAGAAATTTAAGATCAACTTTGACGGAATTAAGCATCGTGAAAGTAGTATTGTTCTATCAGTACTTACCTGTGTATTGCCTCTTTGTTTGGGTTATTGTTATAAGTAACCCTACAATTTAATACTGAACACGACACCATTATGTTTACTATTTTTAGTCTGATAAAATATGGAAAGATTGAAGTGAACCTAATAAAATAACAAATAGCAATTTTTTGACAGGAGAGTAATGGAGAGTAAATAGTTTGAAAACAGTCCTACGGTAATTTTTTTTGTATCTCTTTCTCGCAAGTAGGATTTTTCGTAAAGCTCGAAATCTCACTCGCACACTGTGTTCCTCTATTACTATTATATTAACTCTATGAGCGTAGTATATTAACTTTATGATTTAGGTATTATTATTTATTATAACTAAACTGTGTACATAGCAATAGTCACGAATAG
Organism: Megathymus violae; assembly: GCA_003671415.1. NCBI lineage: Eukaryota > Metazoa > Arthropoda > Insecta > Lepidoptera > Hesperiidae > Megathymus > Megathymus violae. The sequence continues at coordinate 2,382,737 of PDGT01000034.1, forward strand.
TAATCAGGTTTTCTTTTTTCCTACTAACTTTTGAGAATAAAATTAATTATTATTTTTACTTTGCAATGTCTTCTTCTTCTTCAATTTTGTAAATCTGTGGTTGATACAAATCAGTAGTCATCATATAGGTTTTAATCTATGGTAGTCATAGCTGAAATCTCCGGTAGGAGTATTAGTGTTCTGTGGCTGAAATATAATATTATACCGTAAGAACTCGTTGTAACTAGTCTGTGGGAGCAGCGAAGAATCGCAGTCTGCGGGGAAAAGACAAGAAAGAAGGAAAGCACGAAACGCAAACGGTCGAGTCGAGAAAGATGTTTCTTATTTTCTTTAGAATATTTCAAAATTGATATTGCGTATTGCTGTTGATTAGTGTAATAGTATTAAAGGTAATAATCTTTTGACTATATCATTCTCTGTAAAATATATTTAAAATATGAACATTACAATTATTACAATTTGCTAGTGTTTCAAAGTGCTCATTTCATTTCGTACGTAATAGAAAGGTGTGTGTTATATAACCTTGAATCACAAGAACTCGGTATTGATTACTTATCATATTTTTCGCTCGATAGCTCGAAATTTGGTAAGCTGCAGGTATTTCCCCTCTAAAGTGATAGATGATTATTTGAAAGAACATTGAAATTGCGATTCAGGATGGCAATCTGTCGCAACCTGATTCGCACAGTGATTTATTGATTATTTGTGATATATTATATTTCTATTTAATTTACTATTACACGCAATAGTTAAGAAATATAATTAATACCTTACCTTAAGGAAAGTACCTTAAGGAAAGAGTGGAACCTAATTCATAAAAAAGTAACCTTGACATATCCACCTACCTATTTGAAAATAGGCAGTAGATACTTAGACATCTGAGGTATACATTGTATTAAACTGATATGTTATTAGTGTAAATGGAGCACTAGGATCTATTACGTCACAGGATTTTTTTCTATGAAGTACTCAATGATATAATGTATAACTTATTATAATTTTTTCCACCCTTAATAATGTACAGTATTAAATAATAATTATTTTGTGTCAAATGTGACTTTGTATCATTGGGTGTTAAATTTTGAAGTAATTTTCATTCCACTCCATTCAACTATTTAAGTTTTCACTGATAGATAATACTGTAACCATAGTGCATCCATATTTCGTGCTTGAATGTAGAAGTTGTCTGCTTTTTCATTTTCCTAACAGTTTAGAGATTAGTTTAGGCAACAACTTTATAAATCCCTTCTATCTATTCATGCTTGAAATGTAGGTATGGCCTTTATAGTGTTAGGAGTAAGTAATGACTACTATTGTATATTGTTAAAGCAAAATATTAGAAAAAAAAATTGGTTAAGAGTGAATTGGGCTAAAATTAAAATTAAAAATAAATAATTAATAAACCAAATTTCATTACGTAATTTAATAAAGTCAGTGTTTTGCCTGTGAGAAATTCTTAATGTAGATAGTTATCATAAATTATTTTGGATTTAAAATTGTGTAAAATAAAGGCATTTGCATTAATCAAAATATATTAAAATTTTTGGTTTTATGAATTTTGTAAATTTTTTTTCTGATATAAAAAATGTTGATGTGACCTTTAAATTCAAGCAGTTCTATATGTGACTATAGAATGAGACATATAAAGTATCTTTAAAATATATTAAGTCATGTAATTATACATTCCTTATATATTCCTTAATTATAAATTCTTTAAGTCTATATGTAAAGTCATTTTTTGGCTAAAACAAATTATCTGCCATCAATGGAGAACAAATCACCATATAGAAGAGGCCTTGACAGATCTATAGCATTCTCCACCTTGCTTTTTCAATGCAATGCAGTGCTGTAACCATTTATTCTTAAATATTAAGTATATAATGTAATTATTATTTTTAATATGAAATAATTTTATCTATATTCAAACTGGAATAAAGCCAAATGTGACATATATTTATTTAATTGAAAGTGTTTGCTATTTTAGAACTCAATGGAAAATTATTGTTTTTCAGTACTTGGTACTAAAAGTGAATATAAGACTACTGTGTATTATAAATACTGCAATGTAGTTTCATTGAAGATTTAATTGAATTTATATTCTTGGTAAATTACTATTTGTACGAAGAGTTAGAATAAACATGATTATTATGGTGTTTGATTCTGAAATATAACCATTGTTTAGGATTTAGTAAAACAATTTTAAATTTTCTACCTCAATTTAACATTCACAATATGAATCAATTTTAAAGCAAGTGGGGACAATTTATATTGACAAAATGCCAGTTGCTGTAGCATTGTGATTGTCATATTGACCTACATTTAGTTTTATTATTGTTGCTTTTTATCTTGAAGCCCTTCAAGTTAATAGGTGTTTAAAAACTGTATGGGAAACAATTTGTTATTTAAAGTATTCAGATAAGTAAAATTATATCAATAAAGAAATAAGGTTTCAATATAATAAATTTAAGTATAGAATGTAAATTAAGTAGTTTTACTGTGGTGATGGGTGGTAGAAATTGTTATGATAGATATTTTACTGGTCTTTTTTATGTTATAGTAGGCTTCAATTCCAAGTAATTCATAATTCAAAGTATTTAATTTAGAAATACAGTGGTATATTAATAAACTTAACACTTACATTGTAGATCACTTGTTTGATATATTTTGTGTTTTTATAATTTAAAAATATGTGCATATGTTGTTCACAGGATCAATCACTTTATTTTTACAACCTAAAAACTAGATAGGCAGAAATATGCATCGAGCACGAGTAATTTTCAAAGCATCAAACACAGTTGGAAATTCAGAAAAATTTGCATCATGGCTCCTGAACAAACCCCAGGTAATTAATGAAATATAATTGAAACATGAACATGAACAATAACATGCAAAATTCCATTCTAGCTTACAATTTGTCACTTTGTTGCATAAAACTAGTGAGCAATTATGATGTGTGATGGTGATGGCTGTAGTTGTTTTGTGGTTGGAATGTTTCAAACTTTCTCTTATTGGTTTCTTGGCATTTTAAATCCCTCATTATGACCTTGTTTGTAATTTTATCTGACAATACAGTAACAGACTGTGATAAAAACAAATAATACCTAGAAAAGCAGTCAAACTTACCTTGTAAATACATTATATTTTTTAACTAGTCCTAAATCACCCGAAACAAATGGATAATCCAAAATAATTTCATATCTGATACCGTAACTGGTAAAATATTATTCATATATCCATATATCTATATCTGAAATATCACACCCCTACTTAAAATAACTTAACTTTGCTTGAAATTAAAGTTTTGCATTCACAACACAAATAAACTTCCATCTTGTAGCATAACCAACAGACAGACACAACTGACTATCTCTCTGTTGTTCTCAATCTCCAAAATATTGGAAAAAGTAATGAACAAGAGACTGCATGGTTATCCTGAATGTGAAAATCTCTTAGCAAAGAATCAATATGGCTCTAGACCAAATAAGTTTATGGAAGATGCGGTTTCCTATGTAACAGAAACAGTTGCAGGTTGGTTGGACGGGGGAAAAAAATGCATAGGTATCTTTTTGGATTTGGAAAAGGCATTTGACACGGTTTCTCACACAATACTGTTGAGTTGAGTTGAGTATATATATATGTATTGTTGTTTTACTTATAAGGAGTGGTGTGAACACAGGGAATCCTAGTGTGGGAGCTAGAAACCAAAAAAATATGTCAAACAGAAAAACAATAAATATTTTTTCATTTTCATATATTTTCATAAGTAATAATTGTGATACATTATAATTATTCATGATAATTTAGATGACTTTTATTCTAGGTTCAAAAGACTCTTTTGATCTGTACTAATATTACAAAGGAGAGAGAGCTAATTTTGTGAGTTTATGTGTATGCAGAGGGTAATATCCAGAACCATGAGACTTGTTTAAAAAATAATTACCATTTAAAAGGTACATTATTCCAGATAGATGGCTACATATCATGTATACACATACCACATACACATATATGTATACAACATGATATATAGCCATATGTGTATGTGTAAATATTAAGTTAGTTTTTCAACCAGAAAAAAGTCAGGGACTTGTTTAAAGACAATTCCATGTCTTTAATATCAACCATTGAGGCTAGTTAAAAAAAAGTATGTGAATCTTTCCAAAAATGTATAAAGGGTCCAATATTGAGAAAAACTAAATGATTTTTTTTTGTTTTTTTTTATTCCAATAACTTATTTACCTCTTATTGTACTAATTTTATTGATTAGTTGTACTATTTATAGTACAAATAACATCAGCTTGTAAGTATTTATAACATAATATTATGTACTTATCTCTACCAATAAACT
>PDGT01000034.1:2387217-2402792 GCA_003671415.1 Megathymus violae
TTTGAATAATTAGATTTGTGAGGGAGGAAAATATTGTCCTGCTTTACTATGTATCCTTATTTCTAGACGAAGTATTGTTCATATCTGTTATAACAGATATTTAAGGTTAAGGTAACGTTATTTGACATAAAAAAATCTTATCTTGGATGTTCTCTTGACATTGATGGCAATGCTAAATTATATCTTATCGGACAATACTATATCATGCTAATCATTTACAAACCATATTAATGGTTTAGGGGAATATTATTAATAAATTACATTATATATTAATCCATTTATTTCTTACACTAGTACTTATAAAACAGTATAATAAAGTATCCTAGGAATAAAAATTTTGGAAATATAAATCACTTTAGCTTGGGAATTGTAAAACATTCCGAATAAAACCTTCAAACATAAAATATTTAAAACAAAACAAGTTTAATGCATTCTTTATTATTCACTATCTTGAAAAATTAACCAACAATTACCATACAATTCAATTTAGTTAAATGTATTATTTAGTTTTAAGAGCAGCAGTAATGCTGCATTCATTTGAAGACAAAGTTATTGTTTGCTCCATAACTAATCACTTTAGTCACATACAGTTAACCAGCATTTTTAAACATATTTTATTTTGTGTTCATGTCTCAATGCCTTTAGTATGTATAGTTGTAGCTTTTAGTTTCGTGTAATAAATCCTTGGTAATAAAATGACAATGAAATATATTTATCATTTTTTAGGCCCAGTTATATGATACCATTTTCTTGTACATACAAGAGCAATAATTAAATGCAATATATTACGTATAATAATAGACCTTCAAGAATTGTAAGCAACTGTTTACACGCATCTATAAGTAAAAAAATGGAATGCAATTATTCAATGAATGTCATGACAAAAAATGATTGCAAACGTCTTTTGTTTACACCAATACAATTATGTTTAGGAGATTATTGCTTACAAATTTTGACATGTTTAGACACAGGCTTATATGTGAGTTTACCATATATTGGCGGGTTACTTCAAATATTGCACGTATTTGCGTTTTGAATTTTTCATTCACGGGTTGAATGTTTTAGAAGCTAATGTCTTAAAATTCGGTTCTACTGATTTATTAAAATTCATTGAGATTTATCGTAATCATGAGTCTTTACGGGATACTAAAAATGAAAATTATAAAAATAGTGATGCACGAAATGCTGCACTAGCAGCATTTGGAATATATATAGGAATTTGGAGTTACGGGTTTAGACCCTAGGAAATAACAAACAAAATAAAAAATAAAACCTAATTATTAAAAATTTATTTGATTAACACACCCTCACTCAATGCACTCATGTTTGCAAATGAAGAGAAAATCTAGTTGAATACAAGATTTGCTTAAGAAATTATATCATGTGCTTTTACACCATAAAAGTTTTGAAATAAAACTTGTACTTACAACGAATCAAGAATGTTACGTGTTGTTTAGACCATGCATGTCATTTATTGCTTCAATTTAATTGTATGCAATAGGCAAAACACTTGCATCGTGTAAAATTGTAAATGGGCCTTTAGGTTATGATTGGTAATTTGAATTCATTTGCCAGTTTGTTTTCCTAACAATCCTGGTTATTACGTAGTAGATTAAATAAGCAATTAGGCTTCTAGAATACTCATATAAAGTAATTTGACGTTCTTGAAATTAATTGATGATGTCGTTGATGCGATTGTTGTTTTGCCTGGTTCGTAATACTCGTAGGCGAGTATTTATTTCTTCGAACCCAGGAGCCGAAAATATAGGTTGGTAGAAGGGAAATAATGAATTATATTGGATAGGGCTTGTAAGTCTCTTTATGGGCAATACACTCGACATAAAAAATTTACTCACACCAATAAGGGATTTCACCAACCTTAATTCCGATGCGTGGCGTCTGGTGTACGGCGCCGAGATTTTATTGTGTCTTTTGTATGGACGCTGACAATATTCCAACTTCGCGTCGTGTAGTCACATCGGCAGGGTTACAACGACGAAATATAGGAGTTGAACAACCGAATCCCCAAATTGAACGCGACGAAAAATGGCACGTACAGCTCGTGTACTTGGCCGCCAACGGCCACAGACAGCGGCGCCGGTGGCGCTTGCACGAAAAGAAGGGTAGAACCCAAATTAATGCATGTCATTTAATTACATGGAATGTATTGCCCAATGAAAATTACTTAGATATAATGGAACAGTTGTTTATAATATTATAGACACAGTTGTAGTTTATGGATGGAATGTTGTGTCAGCGGAATCGAATGGACGAGCCCGCACTGATAAACCGCAAACCTACCTGTCCATCACTTTATAGCATTGACCTTCACTTCAGATGAGATATAGTTCTATATGAAGTTCATAGTCAATGACATCTTTGTATCTACAGCATCTATCAAGATGAATTGTCTTACAGATATAACATTATTCTGTGTATAATTAAAATGTTTTTATAGGATATGTCATCAATATAGAGACATTAATATATAAATATGAAAATTTTCGCAGCTTTAATAATAATTTATGATATTTATATAGCATAATAACGTTTGGGAAGGTTATAAGATGAAGTAGTAATATGCTACTCAATTCCTTTGGTTGGTTATCGATTTATTTTCCTTATTTAATTTTTGTATAACTTAATCTTTGATACACATCGTCATATGTTATACAATAGCATTCTCTACCAGCTTGCCAAGAGTGATGATGAGAAAGTGGGGTAGGCGTAAACATAATAACCTTAGTTTCTGTCTATTCAGAATGCTGCAGTGGTGGTAAATTCAAGGTTCAAGAGTTCGACGGCGGCGGAGCCTTTTCTCAATGGATCCAGTTCTGCATATGTAGAAATCATGTATAACAACTGGCTCTCAGACCCAAACTCCGTTCACGCTGTGAGTTTATTATTATAACTTAAACGAATAAATGCATGAATACATATGACAAACAATATAACTACTTGCGCTGCGTGTTCGGTATTAGGCTAAATGGTTGGGCACGCTGTCACATCACTATGAATAGATAATAGATATTTAAAGTTATTTATTTAAATTCTAAACAAATTTACTGCCACTTACTCAAGCGGCCGTATTGAACATAAAAATAATTTAATAACCATAGTATCTACATAACTTCATTACGTCTCAGACAATATTAACTAAGGCACCTCATTATTGCCTCGAAAATACTGTCAAGGTCTTACAGGTAGAAGGTTTGTGTAGTTGCGTAAGTTCTTATACTTGTTACTTTAATTGATATCTAATATTGGTATAGAATAATAACGGAATTTTCGATGTGTACCACACTGTTGCACGATTAGTAAGTTTATCTCAATCCGTGTTAATGTAAATATCTTACACTTACTACGATCGTAGATATGAATAGTCTAGACTGATTTTCTTTATCTGTTGAGTAAACTTTATCGTTTTACATCTGGCAATGAATTTTACGTATAACAGAACGCATTCTATGTTTATAAGCTAGTTTGATTCTCGATTTTTTGTTTTTTATGCAAAGCAGTTCGTCTTTGGTGGATATTCATGATAAGAACATATCTACTGCACAGTTTCTAGTTACGTCTCACAATATAATTTACAATTACTATATTGAAACCAGTTGGTTGCAGTTTTTTATTTAGTTTTAATAAGCTACGTTACTGTTACGAATTTCACGTTGCCCATCTGAGATCACGATGTGAAATTGTTACTACATGCCAGGCCAATTTGCGGGATATGTCTAATTCGATCCGGTTATCACTCGAAGCAGACTACATATGAAATTGTTTATATCCGTCAGAGTGGTTGTATTGCTCATATTCTAACAGCAAATAAGTTTATAACTTTATCATATTTACATTTGTGAGATATAAGTTGATAGAATCAACTAAAATGTTTAACTGAGTTAACAGTGGTATTCTCACTTGCGCATTTTGTAGATAGGAAGGTATGTGTTTTTATCATGTGGCTTTTACAATTCATTAAAATTAACAACCTTGTAATCGTTTTAGGTAATCATTATATTTACCTTATATGGACTACTGAGAAGGACGAAATAACATGTTTTAGACTCGCAAATGCCGTAATTTAAACATTTTTATGTTAAATGTTAGCAATTTACATTACAATTGATGTATGTTTCAAGTCTTGGGATGCATTCTTCCGTAATGCAACGGCAGGGGCGCAGCCCGGCGTCGCCTATACATCGCCGCCAAATCTCGCGCCTTATTCCAAAAACGAAGTTCCCCTCACTTCTCTAGTGCCTACTGGCGGCGGTATGCCTTCCATCGCTGCAGGTCAGTGACACACAGACACGCACACACGCAAACAAAAGTGACAAAAGTGAAAAATAAGCATTTTAATAATAGTCTGTAAGCCACTTTAAAAGACTGTGTGAACGAGACGTCATATTTACTTCGACCATTTCATTAATGACCCTTCGCGACCCTCGTATATCTTATGCAGTCTATAAGTTTCCATAATTTCCTAATTAATCGGTTATATACTTAATTCTCGGCGGATCTCGGGATTTAAACATTTTAATGATTTTTGACAAGGCGTAGTAATTGCATATGTATATGTTGACTCTGTATGTGATCCGCCTGAAACACGGTAACTGTTACGTTAACTCACCTAAATGATTTTTCATTTTTCATGTAAAAATAACAATAATAAAACTTTTGGAACACCAAGGTTTCTACAGCGAAGCTTATTACAGTTTGTTCTAAGTAATGTTTATGCAAACTCATAAAACGGTTACGTGGGTGGCACGAAAGTACATAATAAATATATCATACGAGTACAACCATAGTTTAGGAACAAACTTTCAATTGTCATACAAGTGCCTTGGGATTGGAGCTCGATAGTCAGGGTGTGGCAGTGTTGCCAAATTATGACGATTATTTATTTTGCAGGATCTCCAATAAATGAGAAAATTATTGACGATCATCTCGCCGTGCAAGCGATCATAAGGAGCTATCAGGTGAACACTTTATTATGTTGCACATGACACATAATGTAGAAAATTCATTATTTTTTGCACTTGTGTTTAATGTATTACTGTGAGTTCTTTTTCTAGTACAGATACATAAAATATCGTTGAGCGCTAAGAATATAAAGATTAGGTACCGATAGGAATTGTTTTGAAAATAAACTATACAATATATTTGTAATACATGTAATTATGGTGAACGACACATATTCATATTGAGTACCTTCGTTATAAACACGAGTACATACACGCCGTACGAACACTACCTACTGTATTATTAGTTACTTCGTGTTGTTTTGTGATTGTGGGTGTGTTGATGTTGATTCGTCCCTTTTATTAAGTGTGCTCCGTGGTTTGCCTAAGCCTGAATACTCTCAAGAAGGAAATGTCATTTAACCTAATAGTGCGACTTTGACGTTAACAAGTAAGAATGTTTGTAACATCGTCTTTATCATTGCACATCAGTTTATTTCCAGTTTATTAGTTACAAACCACTGATTTGATACTGAAAATTATCAACTGCTGAAGCAAATTGGGGGTCATAGTTAAAAAAGGGTGTCATAATATTGATCTGTGCTACAAAATATGTCTAAATTGTTGTTGCTGTTAGTTTAACGATTATGATAGAGGCGTTTAATTGGGGTTTAACGTTCAATTGTTTAAAATTGCAACTAATTGGCGATGCGGTTTTAATTATATTGTATGATCGTCTCCAAACCGAATGACACGACCTAGCGACGTCAATGTAGATGGACGGTTTAGGTTTTGAATCACTCGTCATGATGTCACGAGTCGAAATGATTATTGAACCAAATTAGTTATTAAATTCAGTAATATGATTTTTTTCTCAATATAAATTATAAAGGTATAATTCAATAAGTTTAACAAAGGGAAGAGGTACATCAAAAGTTACTTTTGTAAGCGTATTCGCAAACTAGGCCACGAGTGCCTTGAGCGGGTAATACAAGCGGTGGTAGCGGGTACAAAAAAATAAACAAATATATTACTTCTATCTTCGTGAAGTCTGTGAGATATTGCAGTGACCGTTGCTTCTTTTAAACGATGGAATGATCGATAATAAACTCGCGGGCTAAATGTTTTTTCGGGTGCACAACACGCTCGCCGGCATCGTTAAATGTCGAACAAATCGTGGCGGCCACTCGTGGTTAAGTTTGCGAAGGTTATTAATACGGGTCGCTGGGTCGTGACGATTGTTTGGGCCGAGAGTGACGTGGTGGCGGGTACGTGGCAGGCTCGCGGTCACTTGGCGGCCGACGTGGACCCGCTCGGCATCACGACGGCCAACCTGCCCGAACTGGGCATGCGGGCGCCGCGCTCCGAGCTCATCATGAGGAAATATTTCAAATTCGGTACGCAGCTGCTGACGTCACGTGCCGCTGCCGGCGAACGAACGTTCGATCCAGCTGAGGAACTTGTATTGCGTGTCACGTGTTTAAGCATCACAGCGATATTATTACATGCATAACGCAATCTTAAATGTTTGATGTTCGTCTGCGTAGCACTACACTGAAAGGTTTTTTTTGTATTCGACTAGCCGAATGCGTTTGATTTTCATTACGTAGAGGATATTGTCATCTCGCTCACTACTAATACGATACAGATACTGGAAGAACCATCACGAAACTTACGCATGTATGTGATAATATTCGCGTCATAGTGAACTAATTTGTTTGCAGTAGTGGTTTTTGACAGTTTCTAGTATAGCAAATAAATTCTCAATGCATAATATTAGCCGTTATACATCATTTCATTTTCATTTTGTTTAACAGAATTAGATTGTTCTCTTTTTTAAAAATCATCATCCTTGCCACTAACAAATCCGGACCGATTTAATAGAATTGCTAGTCTCAAGAGTTCTTTTCGACTACAAGATTATAATATGCTTCCTTATGATAGACGTGGACTTATGGGGTAGCAGTTAAGAGCCTCTGGGTGGCTGATTTTAATAACGTTCCCGATTTTCTTATTAACATGAATGATGTGTGTAACCCATACTGCGCGTATTGGGCGGCGTCAGTTTGGGGTAATAATGTTGTGGATTGTTTGCACGTGCGGTTTAGTCTCGGGGTCACCTCGTGGCGAAAATAGACCCCCTGGGGATTGCGACCGGGGATCCGGTTTCGAGCGGCGAGTGGCACGGCGGCCTCCGGGCCTTCGCCAGCGAGGCGGTCATTAGACAGCACGTACGATTCGGTATGGACTTCCTCTCATTGCGACTAGCGGGGTACCGGGTATCGGGAGACAGGCACTTGGAATTTGGCTTTACTATCAAAATTTGTGACTATCTGGGTTGAATTATATAAAAAAATGAATAAAATACCACACTTAATATATTCAACGATTCATCGCAATTGCTGTTGATGGAATTACAAATGAAGCACACTTTCGATTGAATCAGACGATTAGATTGTTGTCACGAATCTGAATATAAATAAACAATCGTTTGTGTATTGTTAGTAATCTTCTAAATTATACGCTTAATTTTTTCGTACTTGGGTTGGTTAGAATTGTTCTGATTGCACTCCCTGTTCTCAGATAAGTATACATATGGAGTTGGCTCTGACGGGTCGATAGTCTGCAACGTTGTAAAAGGCACTTCAATGTTGAATAGGGAGTTAGCTTTAGTTTTCGCTTAGTATGGTGTGTGGCTGTGAAACGCAATATATACAATAATATTATCTTTTTATCGCCGTTGTGCTTCGTATTTGTCTTATCTATTCATGACGAATGCAGACACCAATGTTGAAGCTTAATTTTTATTTGATATATAAGTATTTAACTTTTATATTAATCGAATATATTTATTATATTGTAAATAGTCAATAATCTTATTTAATATTAAATAAGTGTCGCTTAAAATTCGTGTGTAAGCCGGCTAAATAGATTTTAATTTGAGACTAGCTTCTTGATATTCGGTCAGTTATTTATAATTCAATAAATATTGCACATATTATGTGTTCCATAACACCATTTATTATAGTGACTAACACTACGTATGAATGAAGCTTAAAAAAATCGGACAATTAGCGATATTGATTTTTGCTTTTTTTTATACTAAAGAAGAACGATCATATTCCTTTACTAGAGCTGGTTATGTTCAATATTTACGTTTACAACATTAACATTACTGTTACAATAAATGTAGTAAAACCTAATTGTTGATTGTGTAAATATTGAGTGAGTATTCAGGAATATGTCAAGTATCATAAACGACATTAAATGATACTTAAGCGAAAATAATCTGACTGTATATGTTCTTTATCTGTTTTATTAACAGATACAATTTCATATATTTTAATTCTACTGTCAAGCTTTTTGTACAATGTTCACTTTTGTATTTTGTATTGGAAAAGTCAGGTTAGTGTACCGTACACGAATACACGTTTGAAGTTTAGGGCGATTAAATTGAATGAAATGTTATGTAGTTCTGTATTTGTCGATGTGATTGTTAATAATTACATTTATTGCTCGCAATGCACGCTTAAAATGTATGAGTAAAATAACTGAATATACAAACCTTTCACTAACACTATTGAGGCTTATGTTCAGCATATTTGATCTACAGTTTGATTATAGACATGGTGCGACTCTGCGAGTATATCCATTCATTTACTAGTGTTGAAGGACCTAGTTGGTACTCAATAGTTAAGATTAAGTATTAGAATTGTTAGTAATTAGTACTTATCGTTTCAAGTAGTTCTCAAATTCCAATAACACAATCGATAGGACATTTGTGTGTAAAGTGTATTGCATTGTTTAAAGTGTATACCTTCATATATTCTTGTAAGATTCACTATTATATGAATATTTAGTTAGGTGAATGAAGCTGATTTATTGAATTAATGGTGATGTTAATAGCCCTGGATATTTCTTATCAATGGCTTTGTTTGAATAAAACAACTTTACACATAGACAATACGATACGTTAAAATTATTAATCAACTAATTAATACCTTAAGTAACGTCTACGTCAAACACAGAGTATATACTATTTTCAACATATGAGGAGAATGATACATAGTTCATTACGAACCCACTATTTTACATATTATTTATTAATGTTTACTTGAATTTTGTTCAGCTTTTTACCTAACTTTTGTTTGAAAATATTGTTAGCGCGTAACAGCACCTAGCCTGAACATGTTTACTAAATGAGTATAAACTAAAAAAACAGATCCGAGGACATCATATAGCGAACCTCGACCCGTTGGAAATAGCAAACTACAAATTGGACGGTAAAAACCCGCGGGAAGTGATTCACAACAGCTACAGGTTTGGTAAGGAGACTAGAACCTGCATAGCACCCTCGCTCCATGTCGGCCGCTCGACGTATTTCATCCGTAGTTATGGCGACGCAGTGAAAACCCCATACGTTGTCAATACAACCACGGCATAAACCTATCTTTTATGTTGCGTGTGTATTTTATTTACTTTGTTTTTGTTGATTGACTGAGCGCCATAACTACAATCTATCGAAGAGTTGTAACGCACGAAGTCCTCGGCTCGCACGCCATTTACCTACTGATATTCGATGTATTTTCATCATGTTTACACTACATGGTATACATTACACACTTAATGTAGCATGAAGGCAGGCGATGTCATTAATATCTCGACTCTGATGTCGCGGTATTGGGTAGTTGTTTTAGTAACTTGCATGATTTGTATTAGTGTTCTGCATGGTACTTAATGTGACGGTATCGGTACTTCCGTGTATTGAATTATTTGTAAATACAAAAAAAGATATTGTAAAGGGTTACATATAAGTGATTTAGGCGGTGACCTTCAGATCTCTATTTATATTCTTGATCTTGGAGTCTTGTGTTGGACGTCGGCCAGCGGTTCATTTCGTTGTACTATAGAACTATATATATTTCAGTGTGCTAAAACATCGCATGGCGCTGACGTAACAACGTCACGTTTCGAGGTATAAACAAGTTTACTGGTAGAGGCATTTTTTTCGTTAAAACACCTTATATATTTATATGTATAAAATATTCAGTAGATACGTGTGGTACTTAACACAGTTCTAGGTCCTGAAGACTGTGTTTTATTAAACATAATGGTCATTACTAAGTTTGAAATCAAAATACTATTTACCGCAGTCGAGACCAGTTGTATGTTCTGTAAACTTACTTTAATGTATAAAGTTTATTCCTTTAATACAACGACGAAACTATTTTACATCTGCGCCATGAGAAGTGATAGCATAATGGGGCATGAAAAAAACCTAGGTACTCAGTGTTTTGTAACGGTGCTTTTTTATACAATAAGAAATTGTAAATGAAACTTCGAAAGGATATAAATTTGATTTATTGAAATTACGAGCTTGACAATTCATTGTGGCTGTCAGTTGGTTTTCATTGAAACTGTTTGTTATGATGGACATGTTTTGGTGTATAAAAAACTAGTAAAGGGATATGACATTTGTAAAGTCTACTTGGACTCGCTTTTACGTGCTTCTCTAGAAACACCTTTTTGGCTTTTATTATTATTCTTTTAAATCTGAATTTTGACTGTACAATTTTAAAATCATTGGATTTTTTATTGCTCGATTTCCACCTCTTATAAAACACTTATGTTGTAGATGAAGCTGATATGGATAGGGTTTTCAAACTACCCTCTACGACTTTTATCGGAGAAAAGGAGAAGGCATTACCACTTAGGTAACTAACGTGTTAAATCTTAGAATAAAGAAATTATGTTGTTGGAATTCCAAAAATGTGAATTCTAAGCGATGATAATTAAAAGCAGTTTTTATTCTTAAATAATTTAATTCGATGCTTTTTTATCATCCGAGTACAACTACTTAAGTCTGTGTTTAGTTTAAATTATCATTTATTGGAATATTCCTTATTCACCGAATTGTCCTCATTCACTTTAAATGTTCGTATATCGTTTATCATTATTATCTCATTTTTAATTGAGTAAGTATTAAATATGTTACAAATTTTTTCCACATTACATACAACTCAACAGAATAATGGAAGTTACAAGGGTCAAAAGCTGTCACATAATTGCTCGAAAAAATTTAAAATCAACTACAACAATTCGAACTTTCACGACATACAAGAACAACCATAGTTTCAGATCCCCATATAACTATGATAAGCCTTCGTATTGCGTGGAAGTTTAATTTCACTTCAATATTCATGTACTGTTGATTGATTTTTCAGAGAAATCTTGACCCGTCTGGAGGAAGCATACTGCAACAATATCGGTATTGAGTTCATGTTTATAAACTCGCTAGAGCAATGCAACTGGATCCGACAGCGCATGGAGCCTCCCAACGTGACCAAAATGAGCCCCGACCAGAAGAGGCTTATCCTAGCTCGTCTTACTAGGTCTACGGGGTTAGTGTTCTACTGATTTATTACAAACTTATTTTATTTATTAGTACATATTCATATGTTTTGTGTTAGTTATTATGTTTTTTGTTTTTCTAATAACAATGCACGAATTCATCGTTCATAATTTTATCATTGGCATTGTAAATATGGTTGCATCAGGTCTGTTCTATCTGTAAAAAGTGACACCCTGGTTATTTGAAACTCTAGATCCGAGTGATCGCGAGTTTGATTCGGAAACCATCACGAGGAAATCTTCATACTCGAGAGTGTGGAAGAAACGCATGTGTAATCTGTCAACTTGCACTCGGCCGGGGTAGAGCGTTTATAATTTCAAATTCTCTTTATTTGAGTTTACCAGTGAAACTTATCTATTGAGATGATGGATAATACATGTATTTTTACCTTATGATAACATTAAGACAACCTGATGATAAATGGTCATGCAGATCAAAATGATAAACGTGTCAACTCAGTAAAATCCTATTCACTCATGTGTTTTGAAGATACCTACATCGTAAGCGGACAATCCTGGCTATCTATTCGCCTTCGTTGTGCGCATAACGAATTACGAGGCAAAGCTGTTTACAAGAATTGTTATTTATTTCTGAACTAAACCTCTTTAAACGTATTGTGTTATATGATTCACTGACGTGACGTTACATACGATGTTATGTTAATGAAAATCCGCGATTAATGTTGTAATTTTTTTTTACCTGGTATTTGAGTTTTTTTTCTTGTATTATTTAATCCAAATTTCACATTCAGTTTTCGTGAGCAACTCATTGCGTTCTATATTCGCGTTGTGCTACTGTCCTGGCAAACGAGAATGTTTTGTGTAAACAATACACGGTACATGCGTAATTGGCACGTTCAGTAGCATGTGACGTGTATAGGAATGTATATAGATAACGAATATGGATAAAGTGAATTACCAACTTCTTCTCATACGTACACATCAGACCCAAGACAATACATCATGCAAATAATGTTGTTAAGAATTTTTATCATAATTATTCTTTAATTAATTAATGTAACGTCTGGAGATACCGATCAGCGCGGCGCTCCAGCAGTTCGCCAAAAATGGAGATGAACCATTCAGAAAGTTAGCACCGGCATCGTGAACCGGTCTATGAACATACCGAGTTTCTTTTTGTCACTAACAGATATCGTTATCTATTGCATTTTTAAACGTCAAATATTTATTGTGTTTCGAACACAGCATTTTGTATACGATTCGTAATATTAAGTACTCGTATGTGGAGACTAGCGACGTTGTTTGCATATGGCACGGCTCTTTCAGTTCGCAGATGTAGCAAAACTTCTATGATCGAAAACGAAATAAGAAATTATAAAAGGTAGTTGGTTGTTTATAGATATCGATGATTTGCAGTGTTCATTTAACACTAGGCACACTACATGCCGTTTGCTGCTTCGATGTCAATATTCAATGGTAACATTGAGATTTTTCCTCGCAACGGTAATTTTTTTGCAACTCTAATATTTTTTCTTGTACACGATGTAAAAATGACTAATGTTTTTCAATGTATTCGCAATCATTTTTATGATTTGTTGTGCCATTATGACCGATAGGAAGGTGTTAATTTGTTAATATTTCATTTATTCATTGTCGCATTATTAGCGGCAATGTAATGTACAAGTGAAACTTTCTTATATAATCAGCCGCTATATTTTTTCTCGAAGATTTGAAAACTTCTTAGCGAAGAAATGGTCGTCAGAGAAGCGTTTTGGTCTGGAGGGTTGCGAGATTTTGATTCCCGCTATGAAGCAGGTTATCGATGTGTCTACGCGCCTCGGCGTCGAGTCTATCATCATGGGGATGCCCCACAGAGGTATGACACTAGTATTTATACTATATTAAATATTCTTCGATGGCTCGCCATTTAATTGCCCATCGCGAACAATCACGATCCGAAAGCAAAACTTTTTTTGTCACATAATTTGGTTTTTTCTTTCAATTCAAACTAATCAAACTCAAATTCGTTTTATATACCTTCACAAATTAATTACCTTTTGACAAGATAAATAATATTGTAATATAAATGTATTTGCTACTTTTAGCGGAGTCCTTGAAAGATACCACTTGGTGAAACAATCTGTTTAAACTGGTTCTTTTAATTGAGAAATTAAATCGCAATCCTCGGGAGAAGCAAAATGTTCGTGACAAATTTAAACCATTTTTAAGTTTGGTTATAGATATATACAGGGTATGATGTAGGTACTTAACGAGTCTACCCGCCTATTAAAGATATATCTGAAACCTAAAGTAATCAGTGAACTTTACAACGAAAAATAATTTTGCAGGTCGTCTAAACGTGCTTGCCAACGTTTGCCGCAAACCTCTCCACCAACTATTCACCCAGTTTGCTGGACTTGAAGCAGAGGATGATGTAAGTGATAGAACATTAATAATTTAGAGAAGATTGTATTACGTTCATATTTAACAACTATAATCTATCCTACGTTTATTTTATGTACGGCTAGTAATATTACAGCTGTTACATTCAGTGCATGAGTAATATATTTGTTTATAGGGCCTAATTTTTATAATTATTATTATAGGACTTTTCCTTATTTTTAATTTTTCAGTTTGTATTTGAAATTTGCATTCTCTTAAGTTATTTTTTGTGCATAATATTCAGTATTTCGAACACGCGTCGTATGGCATGATAATTCATAGTTATTACACTGAACTAGTTTCACATTCAATCTAAGTTTAATTCTATATAATACACGTAGGGGACTTGTGGAGTTATCGTGAAAGTATAATGTCACGAGGGTATAATTAATGTAGTAGTTGTTTACAGTTGTGTTGTACCGACTACAACTTTAGGGCGATAAGTTATAATTCATTAATGCATAATAATTTTCTTTTCCCTTTTCAGGGCTCTGGTGATGTGAAATACCATTTGGGTACATACATCGAGCGACTGAACCGAGTGACGAACAAAAATATTAGGTTGGCTGTGTGTGCAAATCCGTCCCACTTGGAAGCCGTCGATCCCGTTGTGCAGGGTAAAACGCGCGCCGAGCAGTTCTACAGAGGAGACAATGAGGGCAAGAAAGTAAGGCTTTCCTGTAATTTTTGTGTCAAACGTAAACCAAATAGACAAGTCAGTGTTAATTTAGAGCAGGGGGCTGTAACATCTGTAACGCAAGGGACTTTACAGATGCGGTGCCAGTCGAAATGGAAGAAGAGAACCCGCTTTCTAACTGACTCCCAGTCCCCAATGCTGCAACTGAAATATTTTTAGAATATGATTGATTTTGGCCACTGGCCTAAATTTGCCTATAATCATTAAATAATGTGGTTTTCATTTTTTTTTATTGATAACATTAAAGCTCGTCAATGGGTACAATACAACACACAAAAAATTAAAGATATTCGGTTGACAAAGAGCGGAGAAAAAGGGGGACAAAAATTTATTTTCACGTATTAATAGATAGATTTGGCTTCCAGGTTATGTCCATTCTACTGCATGGTGACGCAGCGTTCGCTGGTCAGGGGGTGGTGTTCGAAACTATGCACTTGTCTGATCTGCCCGCGTACACGACGCATGGCACCATTCATATCGTGGTGAACAACCAGATCGGCTTCACTACCGATCCTAGGCATTCGCGATCCTCCGCTTACTGCACAGGTTCGTTATGTCACATGTAAAATACACGATACAGTATGTGTGTTAAATACTTGCTTATATATTGGTTGAGGGATCATTCAAACGTGATCAAAATTATGCATGCTAGTGTGTCAAATATAAATGTGTGAGTGACAGAAATGTTGTGATATGTTTTTTATAGTTAACTATTTAAGTGAACATCAAATAATACAAAAAATACTTTATAGTCAAAAATGCAAAATTGCACCGAAAAATTTACATCTGGTGATCGTATTCGTTATTGACTCTTACATCATTTGACTCGATAAGTGATAGATAAATTTTGGCAAAACTAAGTCTATCATCTAACTAAAAAAGTCTATCAAACAATTAGACGAAGTGTTGTGGGTGCTCTAAATATCCAGATGGTTTTAAAATAATCTTTTCTTTATGTGGGTAATGAATTTCATATCGAACCAATTCTTAACGTAACTCTGATTGCAGACGTGGCTCGCGTGGTGAATGCACCCATCTTCCACGTGAACGGCGACAACCCCGAAGCGGTTATGCACGTGTGCAACGTGGCGGCCGAGTGGCGGGCG